>VMDO01012335.1:0-62691 GCA_007922755.1 Pedetes capensis | reverse complement strand
AAAGAAAGAAAGAAAGAAAGAAAGAAGAAAGAAAGAAAGAGGGAGGGAGGAGGGAAGAAAGGGAGGGAGGGAGGAAGGAAGAGAGGAAGGAAGGAAGGAAGGTGAAAGGAAAGGAAGAAGAAAGGAAGGAAGGAAGAATGGAAGGAAGAAAGGAAAGAAAGGAGGGAGGGGGGAGGGAGGAAGGGAGGGAGAAAGAGAAAGAGTGGGTGAATAAAAGAAATTAGTCTTAAGATTTATTTAGCAATTCTACTCCTCTCCTTTTAGCTAATTTATTAATTTCTTGTGTCAATGTGCTCTATTCTTTCTACTTACCTTGGGCTAATTTTGTGGTTCTTTCCTTACTTCTCAAATTGAATATGCCTAGTTCTTATTTTTTTTCTCACACCTGATAAGAAAATTGTTAAAAGCTACAGCTATTCCTTTGGGTATATCTTTGGCAATATTCCATCAGTGTTGATAAGTTGTGTTCTCGTTACAATGTTTTACACAGTCTGTAATTACAGTTTGTTTTGATTCAATCATGACTAAAGAGTAATTGAAATATGTTTTTATCTTGTCCAATATCCTTCTCAGCTTAACTTGCTTCCTTTTGGTTTATGTTTTCTTTTTTCTTTTTCTTTGTCTTTCAAGCAAACCAGGTCTTCTTAATGCCTGTCAAGGATACAAAATAGTTTCCTGATTTCTTTTTTCTGGAGTCTAAAGAGATGTACCTTCATCCAAGATCTCTTCTCTTGATCTGTAATCATTTTTCATAGGCTTTTTTTTTCCCTGTTGTTCTTCTTCAAGAAAGTCACGGTCTATCGAAATCCTGTAAAAATGCAGAATGTAAGACATTTATTATCCCTCTGTTCTTGTGAGAGATGGCCAGATCTCATCTCTTCTTAAAGAGAAAAGGCCAGCAAACACGGCTCGCAACTCGGTTCCTAGCAGATACCTCAGCCTTACCAAGGGGACTTCTCCTGCACTGATGACTGGTTCTCTAATCCTCAGAACAGATCAAATGGATGGGAAAATAATTGCCAGCATACAGTGGGGTTGTGGTTCATCCTGGGAACATTCTTTTGTGAGGCTTGAACTTCACCGTGGGAAGGGGCTCTGTGTGTGTGTGTGTGTGTGTGTGTGTGTGTGTGTGTGTGTGTGTGTGCGTGCGTGCGTGCACACACAGGTGCACACACATACACACTTCCTGTCCTTAGTGAGAGTTGCTGTCTCTGACGGAAATGTGGATAGCAGGCTAGGTAAGTGGGGAAGGAAAGGAGTAATGAAGGAGGGTAGGAGCAACAAGACAGGTGCCTCATAGAAGCTTCAGATCATTATGGTCTCAGAGGCTCAGCATCCAGGAAAGCCCTTCAGATCCCTCCCTCCTTCCGTTCAGGTGGCCTCAGCTTCCTAAGGCAAACGCAAAACCAGTTTCTCTCAGTCTGATGCCATCTGCTTTAAAGTTAGCTGAAAAGTCTCTTGGATTCAGTATGCGGCAAGTTACCCATCTCAGTTTCGGATGTGTTTGTGAGCTCTTATCTACGTTTCTCCAGGAATTTAGTGGAGATTTAAAGAGGCCGTCTCAGGACCCGAGAGCCAAGTGCTATTTTAATAAATATTTTTCATCGTCATTATAATTTTGCTTGTGTGATGAATTCCAGTCTTGTCGACACCATAATTCAGTCCCATCTTTTCTTGCTGGGAATGCTGGGAACATTCCCTGATTCATCTCCTTACCTCTTGTCCTGCCCTTTCCATTCAATCTTCCTCATCAGACACCAAAGTGATTTTCCTAGATCAAAATGTCCTAAGCCATTCCAACATCTCCAGTTCAGTCATTGAGCACCCACTTGATTCCAGAAACTGTGTCAGGTCCTCAGAATACAACAAGGGACAAGACACAGCACCTGTCATCAAGAAGAATACAATCTTGTGTGGAAGAAAGAAAAATTAGAACATAGGATCCAGCAAAATGGAAGCTATGGAAGTGGGAAGCCCGGCATGCTGTGAGATCAAGTAGGAACATCACCCATCCAGGAAAAGTTGCCGAGAAGAGCAGATGTTAGAAGAACCAGGGAGAGTTTAGGTGGGGAAATAGAATGTTCTTGAGCCTGGAGAACAACAATAAAGATATGATGAGGGAGATGCCCTCCAAGCAGTTCAGCAGGGCTGCAACACAGTAGACAAAGATAAGAGTGACCAGCGAAGGGAAGGGTTTGACATAATTAGCAGAGCATGGGCCATGGAAGGCCCCGAGTCTAAGCTGTTGTTGTTAGGGGCTATCAAGTTGGCATCCGACTCATAGCAACCCTACATACAAGCGGCAAAACACTATGGTCAGTGCTTCTCTGCTATTCATAGGGCTTTCAATGGCTGACTGTTTTGGGGGGAGTGGGTTGCCAGGTCCTTCTCCTGAGCCTACAGCACCGGGCGTTCCCAGGCAGTCTCCCACCCAAGTACTAACCAGGCCCGACCCTGCTTAGCTTCTGAGATCTGATGGGATAGACACCACAGTGGTACCGCTGAAGGCAGAGTATAAGCTAAGGAGTTAGTTATTTTTATCCTGAGGGACAGGAGAAGGACCTGGCAGCCCACTCTTGAAATAATCAACCACTAAAAACCCTATGAATAGCAGAGAAGCACTGATACAGTGCCGGGCATGGCACAATGTTGGGCAGTATTTCATTCTGTTGTACATAAAGTCACCAGGAGTTGGACCCCACTCCATGGCACCTAACACCACCACTACCCTGAAGGAAGTGGGAAGCTATGTAAAGTTTTTATCCAGAGAATGACATGGCCATGTGTGCCTGCACCAAAGAGTCTTGTGGCACAGGGGCAGAGATGAGAGAAAGGAGAGATATGAGGTCCTGGGAGTGCTGAGGAGCTGTTGCCATGACCCAGGTAAGAGAGCTGCAGATGGTTGGAAGCCCAAAGATATTTGCAATTAAACCTTAAGGGCTTTGCTGACTTTGCAGCATCCATCTGTCTTCTTATAGCACTTAGGGTTTCTCTTTCATGCCTACATGAGAAGGTGAGAAAAAGCATGACTGGTTGGAGAAATGTCCACCCACTGGGTGTTTTTCTGCACCCTATCTTGGCCCAAAAATACAGTTCTTCTGTCTCCCATCAAGCAAGAAAGAAGATAAAAAAAGAACAATGAACTATGCAAAGCCAACAGAGTCCCCAAGCATGCATAGGGAGTGACAAGGTGCCCAGCACTGTGCTAGGTAATTCAGAGAGGGCAGAAAACTGCAAATGAAACAAATAACAGTGAGCAAATTATAATAAAATGCCTAGAACCTTCCTATTGTTGTTGTTAGGTGCCTTTGAATCGGGTCCAACTCACAGCAACCCTGTGTACAAGAGAACAAAATACTCCCTGACACTGTGTCATGCCCAGCACTATGTCAGTGCTTCTCTGCTATTCATAGGGCTTTCAATGGCTGAGTGTTTGGGGATTGTTTCAGGAATGGGCTGCCAAGTCCTTCTCCTGTTTTTTGCAGTGCTGGAGATCGAACCCAGGACCTCAGAGAAAGCACTCCACCAACTGAGCTAAACCCCAGCTGGAGCCTTCTACAAGGGACCATTCAGAATACAGATGGAAGGAGGGAGTGCTTTTGATCTTGGTTGGTGTTTTTAATCAATTCTCACTTTAAATTTCTAATATTATAAATATCAACAAATATAACCACACAAACAGAATTGCTTTGAGTCTAACAGTAATTCTTAATAGTTTCGGGAAACCCTGAGACCAAATAAGAGCTGGGGTTTAACTCGGTTGGTAGAGTGCTGCTCTGCACTCTCTGAGGCCCTGGGCTCAATACCCCTCCACCACAAAAAATGGGAGAAGGACGTGGCAAAGCAATCCTGAGACAATCAGCCATTGAAAACCCTATGAATAGCAGAGAAGCACTGACATAGTGCAGGGCATGGCACAGTGTCAGAGAGTGTTTCACTGTTTTATACATAGGGTGGCTATGAGTTGGACCTGACTCTAGGGTACCTAACAACAACAGCAACAACAAGAAGACCAAATATTCAGAACTTTGCATTTAAACAATAGATTGCTAATCTAGCAAGGAGCTGGGATTTAGCTCAGTTGGTAGAGTGCCTCTCTACAGTCTTTGAGGTCCCCAGGTTGATTCTCAGCACCGCAAAAATGGGAGAAAGATGTGGCAATCCACTCCTGCAGCATTCCCAAAACAATCAGCCATTGAAAACCCTATGAGGGCTGCTATGAGTGGGACACGACTTGATGACACCTAACAACAACAACAATCTAGCAAGAGGCAGGATCAAAAACAAATGATTTTTAATCTGTTACCCAAAGTGTATTAGTATTCTATTCCTGCAGCAACAAATTAGCAAAAATTTTGCATCTTAAAACAACACACACCTATTGTGTCCATTTCCATGGGTCAGAATTCCTGGACCAGGTCAGCTGGATTTTCTGCACAGGTCTCCCAGGTGCAATCCCTACCTGAAGCTTGAGATCCTGTTCCAAGTTTAATTGCTGTTAGCACAAAGCAGCTCCTTGCCATTGTAGGACTGAGATCTGCGATCCCTTGGTTGTTGTTGACTGAGATCGCCCTCAGCTCCTTGGGGCCACTCTCTGGTCTTTGCACACAACCCCAAGGAGGGGCCGTGTACGGTCTCATGTCTTGTTGGATGTGTATTCTGTGGC
The DNA here is from genome assembly GCA_007922755.1 of Pedetes capensis. Lineage (NCBI taxonomy): Eukaryota > Metazoa > Chordata > Mammalia > Rodentia > Pedetidae > Pedetes > Pedetes capensis. The sequence continues at coordinate 58,025 of VMDO01012335.1, read as the reverse complement.
CTGTTTAATGTAATCCTCAAGGATCCCAAGCTGAAACAGACTATGGTCTGGGGCTTAAGGATGGGATATAAACTCATTCTGTCTGGCCTAAGTAGAGTCAGTAGGTCAGTCACAAAGAGCCAGAGGAAGAAGAAAACTGCAGGATGACAAGATCCCATTAAGAAATGGCTAGAAGAATGCAATGAGCAAGCACAGCCAATGGTTCCCAGCTGCTCTGGGCTCATGCGGAGGAATGGGGTCAGCCTATGCTTTCCTTCTGAGCCACTAGGCTACAATTTGGCTGGGATAATGCAGAGCAAAGCAAGTTTCCCTTCAATTCTTCAGTTCCTCCTCTCCCCCCACCAAAGAATAGTATTGCCGGCCCTGGCTACATAATTCATAGAGCCCAGTGCAAAATGAAAACGCAGGGATCCTTGTTCAAAAATTAAGACTTTCAAGATGACAACAGTAGAACATTAAACTGAGTGTGAGATCCTTCCAAGAGCAGGACCCTGAGCAAATGCATAGCCTGTGTGAAGCTGGCCTGGGATTTTGTACTTAGACTAAGATGGATGGAGCTGGTAAAGTTGGAAGACATGTTGTTGTTATTAAGTGTCATGGAGGCCTGTCCAACTGTTAGTGACCCTTATAGGGTTTTCAATGGCTGACTGTTTCGGAATTGCCTTGGGAGTGGATTGCCATGTCCTTCTCCCATTTTTGCAATGGTGGGAATTGAACTTGGGACCTCAGAGACTACAGACCATGCTTTACCAACTGAGCTAAATCCCAGCCCTTGGAAGACATAGTCTAGATCAAATATAGCCCCTATAGTGTTTGCTGGGACAGTTGGGTCTGATGCTTCAAGAAGGAGAGGACCTTGGTCAAGATCCTAGAGCAAGGCAGGGATTGGGTCTCTGATCCCCAGTTTAATGGCTCTTTGTTCTTCTGTGCCGCTGGTGAAGCCATTTTTTTTTTTTTTTTGTAGTAGTACTGGGAGTTGAACCCAGGACCTCGCATTTGCATGCTTTGCAAGTGCTGTACCACTGAGCTGCACCCCCCACCCCAGCCCATACTTTTATTTTTTGAGACAGGGTATCACTAAATTACACAGACTACCTCTAGTCTGCAACTTGCGATCCTCCTGCCTCTGCCTCCCGACTCGCTGGGATTACAGTCATGCACCACTGCGCCCAGCCGTGAAGGCATCTTTTATGAATTAAAACACTGTAGCCATGGGTGAAGGCCTACATTATGCCAAACCCTGAGCTCTGCTATCTGTCTGCCTCCTCACAGCAGTGGGGTAGAGGGAGAGAATTTTATATTTGCAGCAAGGATTTGAGTCCTCACCCCCTGCCCCCCAAAACCGCACATAACCTAGGCAGGTGAATTTCTCTCTCTGGGCATTCTTTCTTTCTTTGCCATAGGAAGGAATTGAACCAGCTGGTCCGAGAGGTCCCTCCCAGGTGCTGTGTGGAGACAACAGGAAGGAAAGCATTCCCAGGCAAACCAAGGGGGCCTCCTCCCCCCATCAAGGACAGTGCTCTGGGCTAAGCAAGCCTCGGGTGAAATTAAACTCCGCTTTCAACTGAATTCGCCAGTTTTTCAGCCAAAATAATAATAATAATAAGTATCACAACTACAAGCTGTTCCAAGCCAAGCTGCCCTTAAACAGATAATCGGATTTGCATAATTGGGTGCTGCTAAGGTTTAAATAATTCATCAACATGGCAGGCTCTTTTTCATTGCCAAACAGAACTGCCAGACTCCAGCAAAGGATCAATGGCAAGCCACATCCTGGGGATGTGAGCTGCATCCGCAGGGTGGCCAGAGCTGCGGGGTGGGGTTTGGAGACCGGACATTCTGCTGCCTGGTTCTTCGTTCCCATGTGGATTTGGGCAACAAGTTTGTTTTTCTTCTTTTGTGGTGCTGAGGTGTTGGGCAAACCTTGTTCATGGTGTCGGGGCAAAGGGAAAAAACCACCTGTTCCCCTTTGGAAAATCCTCTCCTGACAGATCTCAGGTGCCAGCTGATGGAGGTGAAATGAACAGAATCAAGCCACATGATAAACTGATGGGGGACAGAAAGCAGGGAATGGACGCAGAAAAAGATGTTAGTCATGGGAGACAACGTCACAGACTTTGAATCTCTTAAGGGTTGTTGTGGCCTAGAGAATAGGGCCAAGAGGAATACTCTGGAGAGATGATGTCAGGCTGTCTGGAGATGCCACCCTTCAACAGCTCGTGTTGCTTCAGCTGTCAATGGTCCCCAGCCAGAAGGACTCCAGGAACATAGCTGTAGTTAGACGAAGGTGACCTCAGGGCTCATCATGATGGGGAGAACGCACACCCTAGGGAGCTATGAGACGAATCAATGAAAGGGGCTGGGAGTGACATAGGATTCCAGCCTCTGTTGCCTGATTTGAGATGGGCAGTCCAGGAAGTGTGGATCCACTGAGCACTTGGTTGAATGCATCGGGAAGTGGAGATAATTCTACAGCTGGACCCCTTTATAAATCTTATAGAAAGGAGGGAAGAATATAGCAAAGCTAAAGTCAGAATGGGAGAAGGACCCGGCAACCCACTCCCAAAAATCAATCTGCCATTGAAAACCCTATGAACAGCAAAGAAGCACTGACAATAGTGTTTCACCTATTGTATGCAGGGTCACTATGAGTCAGAGACCGACTCAATGGCACCTAGCAACAACAACAACAACAAAGTCAGAATAAGTAAAGGACAGACACTTGTATTAGCTGGAAGAGGCACTGTGTAGCACTTCTGATTTGCACAGTGACCTTCTCATTGTCTGTGCCCTGCCAAGATTATGGAGGTTCAGGGACTTCATCCTGGTCACAGAGTGACCTTGTCTTATGTTGGGTTTTGAAGGTTGTTTACATCTAGAAGGAGAACACCATGGCTGACCTAGGAGTGCAGGCTGAGCCCTAAGAACACAGAGGCCCAAGGGCAAGCACCAGGCAGCTCCCAGGTATCAGAGGCTGCTTCCTTCTTTCCACAGTCTCACAAGAAAGTCAACGCTGTTACCTTAGCTCTGCGGACTCCGAACAAAATGCCCAGGGCTGACTGTGTCGTCTTCTTCTGGACCTTGCTGCTTCCTCAGTGCTCACCTAGATGAATAGAAATGGAACCACCATCCCATACAGAGACCCACAAGAGATAGCTAGGCATCATCCTCTCCTCTTCCCTCCTCTCTGCCCACATTTAATCCCGCCACAAACCCTATTGACTCCGCCTTAAGATTGGATTCAAACTCTGAGAGATTGGGTTGTTCTCATTGCATTTTGGCTGCCCACATCCGTGTCCAAGAAGGGGACTGCGGAGACAGGAGAATGGAAGTCATGGGAAAGTGGAGGTGAAGGCCTGGTCTCTGCTTCTTCCCCACCAGTGCCCTGGATGAGTTTGGAGTCCCAGGGGAGCAATACCCTGGGAGGCAAGCCACCAGAGGAATGTTGGTGAAAGTCTGGGTGGCACCTAGGGCCCAAGCAATGTGGCTTTGGAAGCCCAGTCATGGTGCCTAGCACAGAATCAGGGAGCAAACCTTCCATTCCTCAGCCCCTGCAAAGGCTGCCAGGCACCTTGGCCATCCTCTTGGCACAGAGTTACCAGAGGATGAGAGTAGATCAGCCCAAAGGAGCTCGACTCTCACAAGCAGCATGGAAAACAGAAGCAGGGGGCTTTGTGATAGAAGCAGCCAAACAGGAGCAGAATTTTAATGAATATCTAAAGGCCAGGGGAGAGACTCTATCTGAAGCCTTTGAATCCGCAAAATGTGAACATAAATGTTAATATGATTCTGTTGATCGCCATAGGTTGGCAAAAGGCTCCAGACACTTGGATCCCACATCGTCTGTGCCCACATAATTTATACAGTCCTAGATCTGTGTTTCTCAAACTTTCTGTGTTAAAAAACTAGTTGTTGGGGTATGCTATTATTGTTCCTGTTGTCATTTCCCAATCTATCAAAGGCATTGTGTGGACTTCTGCGTGTGACTAAGGCTGCTTCATGCCACCCTGCAACTCACCACCCATTTTCAGCAACACCTAAACCGAGAAGGGCATGGTGACACACATCTGTCATCCTTGCACTTGGGAGGCAGGAAGCAAGAGGATCGCAAGTTTGAGGGAGGCCAAACTACACAGTGAGACATCGTCCCAAAACAAAACCACAAAAATACAAACCAATCCCCCAAAAAAGTGCACTCAAACTGATCTGTACTCTGTTCAGCAAAGCAAGTCTTCTGATCATATGATCGGTTCTCTCAGTGATGCCAAATCGCTATAAAACAGTGGTCCCCAACCTTTCTGGCACACAGGACCAGTTTCATGGAAGAAAATTTTTCCATAGATGGAGTGTGAGGGGTGGTTTGGGATGATTCAAGCACATTACATTTACTGTGTAAATATAGATAAAGCTTCGCTTACTCACCTGCCACTCATACCAGTACTGGTGCATAGCCTAGGGATTGGGGGACCCTGCTATAAGTGGTTTTGAACACTGACAGAAGCCCATCTGCTGATCTTATTGCTGTTTATCCCAAAAGATAAAGCCAGTGAGTAGGTTAGGGGCAGGGAAGATGCCTTCTTCCTAATAGTTCATGGACCAGGACCAGTCTTTGGACCATACTTTACCTAATACTGACCTTGACCACCAATGGTCAAAGTGATCATTCAACGTTACCTAGTCTCATCTCTCTCCCTAAGAGTCCAGCCCTTCATTAAGCTAAACCTGACGTAATTAATTCCTCAGTCCAACAGAAGCCAAGTTAGACTTATCTCCTGAAAGAAATCAACAAGAATGTAATACTCAAGTTGCCTCTTCTATCCAAAATGATATGTGTATTAGTTTCCTCTAGCTGCGATAATAAATACACTCACTGACTCAGAACAACACAAATTAATTTTTATTATAGTTCCAGAGGCCAGAAGTCCAAAATGAATCTCAAGGGGCTAAAATCAAGGTCCTGATAAGGATGGCTTCCTCTGGAGGAGCAGAGGCAAATCCATTCCCTACCACCTTCCAGCTTCTAAGGGGTGTTGCATTGCTGTCCACATTACTCCGTATCTGCTTCTATCATCCTATCACTTTCCTCAGCCTTTGGCCTCCTTGCCTCCCTCTTCTGAGGACTGTTTTGACTGCAGTCGGGCCCAAACAGATAATGAATGTCCCCATCTCCAAATTCTAAACTTGTTCGCATGCCCAAAGTCCTTTTGCTCTATTAGGTAAAATTCACAGGTTCCAGGGATTAGCACATGAACATCTTTGGACTGGCCATCAGCCAGCTCTCCACAATAGGGAAAGTAATTTCTTTGCATTTGCCTGCCCGCTGCAGGCCTGATGCACTGAAAAGAGGATTGGTTTTTGCGCCTTGCAGCCTATGTTCAAACGCCACCTCAGACATTTGTTTGTTTTGTGACCAGCACTATGTTATTGCAGCTTTTCTGAGTCTCAACTATCCCCTCTGTTAAGTGGGGTGCTCATCTTTCGTACCTCACAGGATTACTGTAAGGCTAAGTATAAATTGTATAAATTATATTTAAAGGGCCAAAATAATGAGTGTTCAATGAATAATAATTTGCTTTGTTGTTGCTGTTGTTAGGTGCCATTGAGTTGATACCCGACTCATAGCGACCCTGCATACAACAGGTGAAACACTTTGTCAGTGCTTCTCTGCTATTCATAGGGTTTTCAATGGCAGATTGATTTTTGGGAGTGGGTTGCTGGGTCTTTCTCTCAAGCCTACAGCATCTGGTGTTCCCTGGTGGTCTCCCATCCAAGTACTAACCAGGCCCAACCCTGCTTAGCTTCTGAGATCTGATGAGATCAGATGCCACAGTGGTCCAGCCACAGGCAGATAAAACTTTGCTTTTCCTGAATATAATACTGTACCTTCCTTACACTCTGATAGGATCATTGGTGACGTGGGGCTTCCTTCTCCCCGCCACTCACATCATGGTGACTGGATACACGTCTGTCCCTTACTGGTCTTTAGTCTTCATGAAACCTCCCCTTGCACCCCCACAGCCCATGAACGTGGGAGCAAAAGCATTTTCCCAGCCTTGGGCAGAGCAGCACAGAGCCAAGGGGCAGCACAGCACACCATAGCCACACAGGGACCCACAGCCAGGCCTGCCTCCTTCCTGTTGATTTTGAGGCCAGACATGAAAGGCCTTTTTAGAGAGATGTAGGAATTGTCATTACAGCTTTTCTTCTCTTGATAATGCTCCTGCCAGACCCAGCAGGGGAAAAAAATGTTGATGTGCTATTTATTATAATATGTGGGCTGCAGGGTCTATATAATCATGAAATCACTATTTGACCAAACCACTATTGTATCTGTGCCAGTTTTAATATTGTGTACTAGCTGCAATTTTTCTATTGGTGGACTGATAGAAAAATCATAGTGTTAGTTGGTCTTTTAAGGGAATCCAAAGCCATTTAATCCATCCTCAGGAAAAAAAAAAAGCCAATATAAAGACCACTGAGTCAGCTAAGGTTAAGGATAATATATGAGCTTCACTGTGAAACGGGGGATGGAGTAGGAAATTAGTCCGTGAGACCAGAGTGGCCTAGCGCCAGCTGACAGAGAGAGGCCGGGCTGGCCCCAGCCACCCACCCTAGTCTTTGGTGGCTGCCTTCCATCCCACGAGAGCCCAGAAGGATCAGGGACGCAATACCAGGTGGCATGGTGCTCGGTGACACGTGGCTCTTGCAGGACCCCCAGCTTGGCACCTACTGGCTAAGTCCCTCCTCCTCCTAAGCTTGGAGGCAGCAGTGGGGTCCAGCTGGGCTGAGGTTCCCCCTCCAAACTTCCCCTGGGCACAGAGGCGACGCGGCGAGGGCACACAGTGTCCCACTCTGTGGTTGTCCCACGCTGGCTTTACAGAGTTGGACTCTGCTTCCATTCCACCCTCCCACTGTCCCAGCTCCACTCTCTATGCCTCTGTGGGACAAGAAGTCAGGGACGACAGCCACACCGGACACTGCGCAGTCTGGCAAGCCTCGGTTCAAAGCTTGCCCTATAGCTGACCCATCGGCTCTCCTCAGACAAATTACTCTCTGGGGTCTTTGTTTCCTCCCTGCGAAATGGGAGTGCTGATGGGCCCTCCCTCCAAGGGGGTGACAACTATTCCCTGAGATAGCCCACGTGAGGCGCTGCGCCTGGCATGTGGTGTTGGCCTCCTGAACAGTTTCCATCCGCTCTGTCGCCACATGGGGTTAGCGTAAACATCACTTCCTGCAATGCGCAGAAGACCTCGCCCACCGTGGACGCCTCTTGGTGGCTACTCAGAGGAATAAAGAGAAAAGACAGGATCCGACCTCTACCCGTGGCCCGTTGCTTGCTGGGGGTGAGGCTGCCCACGAGGAGCCCAGCATGCATTCGTGTGCTTCTTCACTCGAATCTCAGAGCACACGTATTCGGTTAACTTTTCTGTTCCTTACTCTGGTTTGAACCCCGTGCTCAGCCCAAGGCCACAGAAGTCAGCCAAACCCTGTTCTGATTCTTACAGAAGCCGTGCATCAAGCAAACACTTCAGCACACAGCACATGAAACTCCACCCACAAGAGTCTCCGGAGGGAGATCTCTCCCAGACAGTGGTCTCTGCGATGCTTCCTCCAGGAGTGGAGTTTTTTTTTTTTTTTTTTTTTTGCCAACTGTATTAAGTTGTAATTGACAAGTAAAGTTCTATATGTTTACCATGTATGATGTGGTGTTTTGCTGTGTCTGTGCATTGTAAAATGATTACACAATCAATCTAATAACACATCCATCACCTCAGATGATAGTTTTCTTTCTTTCACTCTCTGCCTGTGTGTGAGGTGTGTGAGCATTTCAGATCTACTCGCTCAGCAATTTTCACATACACAGTACCTTCTCATTAACTACAGTCACAGTAGACACCATGCCATACAAAAGGTTTCCAGAGCTTATTCCTCTAGTCTGATACATTGTACCATCCTACTGATTACTTTCTATTTCTCCCCCAATCCCCAGCCCCTGACAACCACCACTCTACTCTCTATTTTTATAGATTTGAATTTTTCAGACTCCACATATAAGATAATTCAGTATTTGTCTGTCTGTGCCTGGCTTATTTCACTTAGCATAACATTTTTTCACATTCTTCCATGTTGTTACAAATGACCACAAGATTTCCCTTCTTTTTAAAGACTAAGTAATATTCCAGTGTGTGTATATCTCTCTTTATATATACATATATGTGTACACATATATGCATATATATACAAACATACATACACACACATACCACATTTTCCTTATCCTATCATGTATCATTGATGGGTACTTACATTGATTCCATATCTTGGCTAGGAGTGGAAATGTGAATTAAGTTTTGACAAATAGCTAGAACTTGAATGGGTGATGTATCTGTTATTTATGCCACAGTAAAAACTAGGTACCAAACCATCTCAGAACTCAAGGGCTTGAAACAATGAGCATGTTTTTGTTTCGGAGTCTGAGCCTCAAGTGGGTGTCTGTATTGATCATGGCTGACAGTTTCACATATCTTGATGACAGCAAGCAGTCAGAGGGGCTATGAGGCCCTTGATGGGAGGACTGAGTCACTGGGCCGCCCCCACCTGTTCCTCTTACTGCCGCAGGCTGACCTGCAGATGGCCTCCTGGGAGTCAAAGGGACAGAAGGGAGTGCAAGCTGCACTGCTAAGCACAGCTCTGACTGTGTCATGTTCGCTGAAATCCTGTTGGCCATTGGTTGAGTCCCAGAATCCCAGAAAAAGACCCTGCAAACTGACAGGGAAATGAGGACAGAGGACACTCCTGGCATCAGTCTGCCCAGGAAGAATCGAGAGAACAGCCAGTGGGCAAAGTCATGAGCTGGGAGGGCCAGGGAAGAGGGAGCCCTTCCTCGGCAGCTGCAGCGGCCACTTCCAGAGCTCCCACATGTGAGAAGCGTGGTGCCAAACACGCAGCACCAGGATCTCAGCTCAGCAACACAACACTGCAACGCTGATGGTCCCACTTCACAGGTAAGAAATCAAGACTCGGATAAAATAAATCACACACTTAAGGAACAGAAGAGCCAGGATTTGAATTGCTGTCTGGCAGACACAAAGCTCTATGGACTTTCAATGTCTCCCACTGCCTTTCCCACCCATTAGGAGACAATGGGGATTAAGCATTGCCCTCGCTGGATGGTCAAGATGAAAAGCCCATCCTCATTCTCATTTTTTGTATCACCTTCCTATTGAGCCCAGCTATATTCCAGGACTTGCTTTTCTTACTGCCTCCAAGACCCTCGCTATCCTCACTCCCTTCGCTTAGGCTTCCCCATTTGAGCTTAATTAGGTTTGCACTGAGTTCATGAGTTTCTGTAAACGTAATGGGCTCTGAAGGGAAAATGGAGATCTTCCCCACCGGGTGTTTATTTCCTTCCCAAGTCGGCCCCATTACACTTTGAGATTCATTTCCAAGTTCCATCTGGCTAATGGGTGCAGGTGAGATTGAGCAAGGCTCTGCACCCGCTCCCCATCGGGCCCCCACCTCGGCTCCCCTCAGCAGCACACCCAGATGTTCCCTACCCCCCTGGCTAGAAGAGGAGAATGAATGGAGAAACCTCAGAAATCAGGCTTGACCCTGAATGAGCCAAATCCAGGTAGCCCATCTGGATTAGACCACTTTGCAAAGGGTAGGAAGAAGGTGGCTTTTTTTTTTTTTAGCCCCTACTATGTGCCAACGCCTATAGCTGTACCACGGTGGCATCTGATCCCATCAGATCTTGTAAGTTAAGCAGAGTCAGACCTCTTAGTACTTGGATGGGAGAATGCCTGGGATCACCAGGTGCTATAGGCTTCAGAAAAGGACCTGGCAGCCCACTCCCAAAAAACAATCAGCCATCGAAAACCCTACAAGTAGCAGAGAAGCACTGACAATAGTGTTTCACCCATTGTACATAGGGTGGTTCTGAGTCGGACACTGATTCGACAGCACCTAACAACAACAACTATATGCCAAGCACTCTGTCTGCATTATCAGTCCATACATTGAGTGTGTTGACACAGTGCAGGTTTGGGGGCAGTTCCCCCAGTGCGGCTACTTGTTAAGGCTCCCTCTGTGCCTCAGTGTCCCTATCTGAAGCTAGGGATAAACACAGTACTCACTTCCAAAGTCATTGTGAAGATTAAATGAGTTGATATTTGGAAAGTGCTTAGAATAGCTCCTGGCTCCTGATAAGGCTCAATAAATGCTTGCCACTATGACTCCAACTGCTATTTCTAACATCCTCATGACAATTCTATAAGACAGGCACTTGCCTCTTGAAAGATAAGAAAATAAATTTGTGGAGGTAAAACAATTTCCCCCAGATCACCCAACTAGAAAAAATGATAGCTGACAATTAGGTTTAAAACTTCCCCACCAGCAAAGTCTTCTTTCTGTCCACACACAACCACTCCCTGGCCCTCTCTGTGCACTTGTTGTTAGGTGCCATCTAGTCGGTATCCAACTCATAGTGCCCTGCATACAACAGGGGAAACACTATTGTGAGTGCGTCTCTGCTGTTCATAGGGTTTTCAATGGCAGATTGATCTTTGGGAGTGGGTTGCTGGGTCCTTCTCCCAAGCCTACAGCACCTGGTGTTCTCAGGAAGTCTTCCATCCAAGTACTAACCAGGCCTGACCCTGCTTACCTTCCGAGATCTGAGGAGTTGGATGCCACAGTGCTATGGCTGCAGGCTCTCTGTGCACTAGGAAAGCATAAAGGACAGAAGGCTTTTTGGTTTTTTGTTTGAGACAGGGTCTTCCTTTGTTGCAAAGGCTGGCCTTATATTTGTGATCCTCCTGTCTCAGCCTCCTGAGTAATCAAGATTGTTTGTGTGTACCACCACCCCTGGCTTAAGGACATAGATTTTAATAAAACAAACCCAATCGTCTCTAAGGCAAAGGGAAAAGAGAGCTCCCAAGAACTGGCCTCTAGAGGGTTGAGATGGTCATGACCTTTGTTCTCTGTCCCCAGTGAGGCCACCCAGGCCCTCCCAGGCTCCCCTGGGATGCCCTTCATAAGTAGAGATGGAAACCAGTTCTTTCAGAGACTCAGAGAAGGTCCTGGGTAAGGGACTACTTGAGTGGGTTTTAAAGGATGTAAAAAGGCAGAAAGAGCCTCAAAGCAGCAAGTTCAAAGGACCAGAAAGATGAGCACTTTGGGTTTATCCTCAAATGGATAAGAGATTTGATTAGTCCAGAGGATAACATAATTAGAGGACATGGTAGGTGATTTTGAAGGGCTTCACATGTAAAGAAATGGCAGTGGGTGTCACGAGGGAGCCTTGTGGGGTTTTTAAGCAGATAGGTGGCATGATCCCCTCTGGGATTTAGAGAGCTCAGTCCCTGGAGACTGAGGGGAGGAGGCAGATATTAAGAAGGAAGTCAGCACTGGGGGGTTTATGACTGGGCGGGTGGCAGACACACATGGCTGACCCCATCAATGTTGCAACCAGAGCCTTTTAACCCCTCACCTGAGGGCCAAGTGCTTCCTGCTCTCTGTTTTTAGGAATGACAAGTTTTCAAATATAGTTGTGCGCTGCACAACCACATTTTGGTCCACACCACCGCAGACACCATGGTAGTCCCATCAGATTATATCTTCTAATGACACCATAGCCCTCTTAATGTGTGTCAAGAACTCTGTGAGCCGCACGTGGTGGCGCACGCCTGTAATCCCAGTGGCTAGGGAGGTGGAGGCAGGAGGATCGCAAATTCGAGACCAGAGGCTGTCTGCGCAACTTAGCGGGACCCTGTCTCAAAAACTCAAAAAAATGGGCTGAGGGTGCAGCTCAGTGGTCCAGCACTTGCAGAGCATGCAAGTGCGAGGCCCTGGGTTCAACCCCCAGTACCTTAAAAAAAAAAAAAAAAAAAAAGAAGTCTGTGATGTTTGCACAATGACAAGAACACCTATTCCAGCATCTGTCCAAACGCAGCCCTGTGGTTAAGTGGAGCAAGGCTGTGTAGCCGTGGCCATTTATTTAGGTACTGCCTACTGTTGCTGTCATGGGAGAAGGACGTGGCAATCCACTCCAGAGGCAATCCGAAACAGTAAGCCATTGAAAACCCTATGAGGGTCACTATGAGTTGGACATGACTCGACAGCACCTAACAACAACAACTGTCATGTTGCTGTCATGCTACACAGCAGAGCTGAGCACTTGTAATGAAGACCGTCTGCCCCATCCCAGAAAAAGCTCACAGCACTTGTGTTCACAGGAACTACTATTGTCCCCCTTGTTATTATTGTTGTTGTTAAATGCCCTTGAGTTGTATCCAACTCATAGCAACCCTCATGGGGTTTTCAATGCCTGATTGTTTCCAGATTTCCTCGGGAGTGGATGGCCACATCCTTCTCCCATTATCCCCCTTGTAGGCATGAGGAAACCAGGCCTCTGGGAAGTGAGGTCACACAGTTTCTAAGAGGAAGTGGAAGCAGGGAGGTGACCAGCAGGGAGGTGACCAGCAGGGCTGTGACGATCCCAAGGTGAAACCGGGAAGGTGACCGCAGAATGCCTTGACCCCACACCCATGGCAGCAGCCCTCATGGCCCTGGCCTGTCCTCTTCCACCCAGGTCCCCACTGCAGCCAGCCAAGGACCCAGGCGCCACTTTGTCAGCCAGAGCCCCTGCTCTGGTCCCCAAACCAGCATCAAATGACTAATTTAAAACTTAATGCTTCCTCCACGTCCACCGGCTGCCCCTTCTTCAGCTTATCGCATCCTATTCAAATCCAAAATAAATTATTTCGGCTCTGCAGCCTTTGGATAAAGAAAAAAATGAAATTAAAAAATAAAAAAAAAAAAGGAGAAGGGAAAGCTTTGAAGGGACAGACTGCCTCTCTCCCGTGCCCTCAGCGCCGGGTCTTTGTTCTAAGCCCGCACTGATAACCTCCACGGGAGGCTGAGCCCTGCAGCCTGTGAGCACAGCGCCGCGCTTCCTCCTACACCCTAGACTCTCCCTCAGCAACAGGACAGATGGCGAGACGCCCAAGGTTTAGGCACGAGGTGGTCCCGTACCCACCTCTGGCTGGACAAGCACCCTCACTTTCTAGAGACAAGAATCCCCTGTTCTTCAGGGAGTATGATTGCTCTGGAGGGGAATGGGTTACACGAATTGATCGCTCATTTATTTTTGCTGTTGTTGTTGTTAGGGGCCATCTCGTCAGATCCATCTCATAATGACCCTACACACAACAGAATAAAACACTACCCGACAAGGTGCCAGGCACACGATCTTCTTATGTCTGAGCCCATTGTTGCAAACACTGTTTCTTCTCATTTTGAGTTGTGCCACATCAGCAAATGGAGGTCCCTGGGGCTTTACGGCATTCTGTCATTAAGATCAACTCTACTTCAAGGAGACAACTCTTCCCCAGTCATTTCTTGAGTGCCTTCCAGCCTGGGGGGGTTCATTTCCCAGCCCTATATTTGACAGTGCTTCTCTGCTATTCATAGGTTTTTCAATGACTAATAGTGAGCTACTGCATCCTCCTCCACAGTCTGCCTGAGTCTGGAAGCTCAGCTGAAACTTGTCCACCATGGGTGGCCCTGCTGGTATCTGAGACCCCAGTGGCATATCTTTCAGCATCACAGCAACACACAAGCCACCGCAGCATGACAAGCTGGCACACACATGTAGGGCATTTATCGTTAAGAACTTATTATTCTGCCTCTCTGTATATGCCAGGCACTGGGTTAGGCACTTAGCACACAGAGATAAACAGGGAACCCTGCTGTGTGCCTGTTCTCATCTTACCATCAAGCCCATACATGTTGGTTTGCAAAGCCCCTTCTCCCTTATTCTCACCAGAGCCTCCCAGTGGTTTTCTGAGGCAAGGTAGAAACAATATTATTAAGAGCCTCATTTTATGCATGGGTAAACCAAAGCTTATGGCGGTCACACAGTAGGAAAGGAGCCAAACTTCACAAACTCTTCTCACATCAGAGGCCCTGGCAGGACAACGTCAAGACTAAAAGCCTGGCTGGACTGACCGGGGTTTGCTGGCCATTGGATCTGGGGAAACATTTCTTAACTGGGCTTGCTAATTCTCACCTTGCCAATCTCTGAAATGGGCAAAATAACTTCTATCTTGTGGGACTTTTATGGAGGTTAAAATGAACAATCTAAAGAAGTCAGCGCAATGCTTAAAAGGCAGCAAATTCTAACCGAACTTCAGATTGCTTTGTCTGCTACTGATGCTGCCACTGCTGCTGGATGAGGACAGACAACAGAGGAGAAGAACCGGAAGGAGAAAGGCAGGAGAAGGAGGAAGATGGTGATAATAACTTGGAAACACAGCCTGACTTGGAATGGCCTTTTCTCCCAGCCCTTAGCCCCTCTCTGGAAAATGAAAAAAGACCCAGGTTGTGATGCTGCCTGGGTGGAAGACTTACTCCATGAACTTGGGTGACTCCTGCCATCTCTCTGGCCTGTCTCCCCATCATGAGGGAGGGAGATGGACGAAACAAAGTTGTCTTCCCGGGCAACACTCTGGGAACTCAAGTCCAATAACAAGAGAGGAGAGACACAGGCCGCAAGTAGAGGAGAACTGGAGAGTAGGTGTGGGTGGGGCGGGTGACTTAGCAACTGAATACCTCTACTAGAGTCTACTATTCTTTCTGCCTGCAGCCATAGCACTGTGGCGTCTGATTCCTTCAGATCTCAGAAGCTAAGCAGGGTTGGGCCTGGTTAGTACTTGGATGGGAGACCACCTGGGAACACCAGGTGCTGTAGGCTTGGGAGAAGGACCCAGCAACCCACTCCCAAAAAACAATCAGCCACTGAAAACCCTATGAATAGCAGAGAAGCAGTAACAATAGTGTTTCACCGGTTGTACATAGGATCCTTGTGAGTCGGACACCAACTCGATGGCACCTAACAACAATCTGCCTCCTAAGAGACATCCCTTTGTCCGTGTTTTACATAAGAATATTGAGCTGTGGGAACCAGTGACTTGCCCTGGACCACATGGTTAAGGGACAGAGCTTTGGATGCAGACAGCAGCTCTCATTCACCATACCCTGTGCTTTCTTAACATCCAGTCCAGAATGGTGGGGATTCTAACCCCTGCCTCAGGATGGGGACTCTGGAGCTGAAGAGGTGGGGGCTAGGAAGGGGGGAAGGGGTGCAGGGAGAGCTTGCTCTGGGCCACACAGTTCATAGGAGGCAAGGTGGTCTGGCCGACCCCATCGTCTGGGATCTCACCTCAATCTCCAGCGCCTCTTCTCATAACGATCCATCAGTTATTTATAAAGGAAGAAAGGAGCCAGTTGCGGTGGCGCACACCTGTCATCCCAGCAGCTCAGGAGGCAGAGGCAGGTGGGTCGCAAGCTCAAGACCTGAGGCAGTCTACATAACTTAGTGAGACCTTGTCTCAAAAACTCAAAAAAATGGGCTGAGGGTGCAGCTCAGTGGTCCAGCACTTGCAGAGCATTCAAGTCCAAGTCCCTGGGTTCAGCCCCCAGTACTGGAAAAAAAAAAAAAAGGAAGGAAGGAAGGAAGGAAAAATTCATGGGATGTGTAGCAGAGATAAAACTGACCAGAGCCATCCACTTGTTAATGGATGATTGTGTGGATGAGGCGGTGCGGGGAGGAAGTGCAGAGGCCCCGTGCTTCAACCTCCAAGCTTCTACAGGGAGCTTCCACCTCAGGCCAGGGAAGGCCAGAGCCTCTGGCAGGGAGCAGGAGGGTGCAGGAGGCCTGGCCTCGCCTGTCCCCTGTCGTGATGGCACGTGGCATAAGGCCCCTACAGGAAAAGAGCCTGAGAGGAGCTGCAGACAGACACAAGCTTCAGTCCCAGCTCCATACTTTAGTAGCTTTGTCACCTTAGACAACAAGTTTGCCTTCTGTCACCCTTGGCCTCCCCTGTAACAGAAGAGCAATGACAGCTGGGACTTAGCTCAGGAGGTAGAGTGCTGCTCTGTGCACTCTGTTCTGAGGCCGAAGGTTTGATCCCCAGCACTGCACCGCAAAAACAGGAGGACCTGGCAGCCCACTGCAGAAAACAATCCTGAAACACTCAGCCATTGAAAACTCTATGAACAGCATAGAGAAGCACTGGCATAGCATGGCTCTGTGTCGGGGAGTGCTTCATTCTCTTGGACATAGGGTCGCTATGAGTCAGACCCAACTCGAGGGCACCCAACAACAATAACAACAGGTAACGGTTTTGTTCTTTTGTTTTTCTTTTTGAGACAGGGTCTTGCTGTGTAGCCCAGGCTGCCCTTGAACTCACGATCCTCCTGCCTCAGCCTTCTAAGTGCGTAAGAGAAGAGCAGCAACCTTGGGGACAGAGTCGAATTTGATCTCAGACATCTAGGGTCTCATGGATTGGTAGAGATGTCAAAGAGAGACCCGGCAATTAAACTGTTTTTTGAATTAAATAAACAAATAGACAAATAAAGAAATAAATCCCTCTAAAGATAGGAAAAAGAAAGCTGAGCGTGGTGGAGCACATCTGTAATCCTAGTGACTCTGGAGGCAGAGGCAGGAGGATCTCAAGTTCGAGACCAGAGGTGTCTGTGTAATATAGCGAGACCCTGTCTCAAAAAGTTAAAAATTGGGCTGTTGGTACAGCTCAGTGGTACAACACTTGCAAAGCTTGCAAGCATGAGATCCTGGGTTCAACCCCCAGTAATGCAAAAAGAATTTTAAAAAAAGATAGGAAAAAGAGAGGAGTTCATGAATGATGGCCTCACCTTTTCTTTCTTTCTCTTTCTCTTCCTTCCTTCCTTCTTTCCTTCCTGCCTTCCTTCCTTCCTTTCCTTCTTTCTTTCTCCAATACTAGGGAGTTGAACCCAGGGCCTTGTGCACACTGTTCAAGCATTCTACCACCGAGCTGCACCCCTAGCCCATTTTCTACTGTTTTATTTTGAGACAGAGTCTCACTAAGTCATGCAGGCCTTAAATTTGCTATCCTCCTGTCTCAGCCGCCTGAGTCCCTGGGATTACAGGCATGTGTTACCATGCCTAGCTCTCAGTTTTCTTTTCTAGTGGCCAAGACTTTGGCCTCTGACTCCCTCAAATGCAAGCAAGGTTATAGACATGAGAAACAGTGATTCCTGTGAGAGGAAGCCGCACACACATAAGGGACAGACATTTGCCTCATAGACACCTGCTCTGAGCCAAGCATTCAACAAACAGACCTTTGTTCTATCCCTCAGCCACCCCAGGAAATGGTCTTATTGTCCCCATTTTGCAGATGAGGCGAGTCCAGTTCAGAGAAGCAGACTGTCCTGCCAAAATCCTGTCACTAGATCATAATGCCAGGATTCAACCTGAGACCATCTGACCCCAAATCCTGAGCCTTCTCCATGCCACCACTTAGCCAATGGGCCACCAGGTCAACTTGCTGGCTCAGGACCCTGGGGACGGAACCAGGTTGTGAGGCAGAGCTTTAGATGTCTGCTGTCCGTCCAGAAAAGGGGCGGTCAGAGGGATCTGAGGCCAAAAGGGCTTGGCATGGGGAGCCTAAACGGACGTCAGTGGAGGAACCCTTCTGGGACACCTGGGAAAGGGGCAGTCGGTAAACGGAGTCGCTTCTCCTCTCGTGGCCTTGCTTTCCTCTTCTCACCCCGGAGGCTCACAATGCTGGCTTCTTGGGGTAAACTGAGATAGTGCAGAGTGCTCTGCAGAAAGCCTGGCACATAGAAGGTGCATGCTTTGTCAGTGGCTCCCGTGCTCCAAGCCTCCTGCCCACAGCCAAAAGGGTGAGGACACCCATCCCAGGGACTCTACACATGCAGGTGCTTGTAAGTGTGCATGCAGGAAATGCAGGAAATACGAGGCGTCCTCGCTGGCTGGCATGGACCATGCCTCAGGGAAAGGGAGAAAGTGCAAAGGGGGCAGAAAGAAGAAGGGGGAGCTGACTGCGTGACAGGCAGAAACAAGGAGCAAAGATCCACGATGATCTCTGTGTCCATCTCCCCCTGTCTCTCTCTCTTCCTCTCCTTCCTCCTTCCCTCGGACTTGCTCTCTTCCTCTCTGTCTCCCTATCTCTCTATATCTGTCTCCACCTGCTCATTTGTGACTCCACGTTTATATTTCTATCTCTCTGTTTTTCTCTGCCTGTTTTTCTATCTCATGATGGTCTGTCTCTCCCCCTGTCCCGCCCCCCCACCCTCTCCCTCTCCCTCTCCCTGTGCCTACTATACAATCCCTGTGTACACTCACATGCATAGCTCACATGCATGCAGCCCCGGCCTATTAGATATCCCCTAAACTCTTCAAATCCTTGCCATCCCATCCCAGCTACCATCACACATCTATGACTCAGACACCATCAGACCCACACCACTCAATTACCTGTCTATCCAGCCAATATCTGCATTCTCACTCTAGGGGCACCGGTCCATGCAGACTGCCTTATTATCTTCCACCACCCACAATGGGCACTGCTGGGGCTCAGGTACTGGGCTTGTGTCAGGAGGATAGCTGACAGAGCACACAGGTGTAAAGTGATAGGGAACACTTCTTCCCAGGCTGTGCTGTTTCCTTCCAAGGGTAGGAGTACAATGAGTGTAACTCATGGTCTCTTTATTCCTTTATTCTTTCTGCCTATGGGACATGGAGAGTCCTATAATTGATTTGTAAACTGTGGAAGAGGAACTGAGCATGCTCAGATCCAGCTCAGCTCAACAAGCTTGAGCTAAGAACATACAGTTCTCCTCTGTTCTCTGCCCAAAATCCTGCCTAAGCGGGCTGCCATGTTGGGAAGCATTTCCCCTTCCAGTGGTCCACAACTGGGTGGGCAAGCCTTCCTAAGCCTATGGGCAGGGAACAGAGCTGTTACAGTTTGAACATGAAATGTCTCCCACATGCTCACGTGTTGCAGGCTTGGTCCTCAGCTGGTGGTGCTATTTTCGGAAGTAGCTGGAAACTTTAGTTGGTGAGGCCTAGCTGGAGGTGTGTTCTTGGGGCCTGTGTCTTACCCTGGCCCTTTCCTATCTTATCTATGCTTCCTGACTGCCATGAAGTGAGCAGCTTTCTTCCACCATGCCTTTCCTGCATGATGTCTCTGCCTTGTCACAAGCCTGGAAGCCATGGAGCCAGCTGATCATGGACTGAAACCTCTGAAGCTATGAGCCAAAATAAATCCTTTCTCCCTGAAGTTGTTTATGGTAGCTATTTTATCACAGTGATAAAAAACTGACTAGCACAAAAGCCCTCATGCAGAGCTATGAGCTGCTCCTGAGATTCCAGTCACATCCATATCTAGTCACCCAAACAATTTCGGTCCATCCACAACCTTACACGTACATATCTCCATCCTCACCTAAAATCCGCTCCAATATACAATCTGCCCCACATATTAACTCCGTGCTGTACATACACATGACCACCCATCCCCCACACACCCAAACCCATTCCATACACACACACACACACACACACACACACACGTGTGTGTGTGTGTGTGTGTGTGTGTGTGTGTGTGTATAGCTGTTGTTAGATGCCATTGAGTTGTATCCAACTCATAGCAACACTCATCGGGTTTTCAATGGCTCATTGTTTTGGGATTGCCTCAGGAGTGGATTGTCACATCCTTCTCCCATTTTTGCTGTGCTGGGAATCCAACCAGAAACCTCAGAGGCTGCAGAATGGTGCTCTACCAACTGAGCTAAATCCCAGCCCATACACAATATGTTGTTGTTGTTAGGTGCCGTCAAGTCAGTATGCAACTCACAGTGACCCTGTGTACAACAGGCAAAACACTATTGTCAGTGCTTCTCTGTTGTTCATAGAGTTTTCAACTGCAGATTGAATTTTGGGAATGGGTTCCCAGGTCCGTGTCCCAAGCCTATAGCACCTGGTGTTCCCAGGCAGTCTCCCATCCAAGTACTAACCAGGCCCAATGCTGCTTAGCTTCAGAGATCTGACGGGATCAGATGCCACAGGGCTATGGCTGCAGGCTATATATAATACACACACACACACACACACATACACACACACACACACACACACACACAGTTGTTGTTAGGTACTGTCAAGTCCATGTCTGATTCATAGCCACCTTACAGGTGAAACAGTATTGTTAGTGCTTCTCTGCTATTCATAGGGTTTTCAATGGCTGATGGTTTTTTGGGAGTGGGTTGCCAGGTCCTTCTCCCAAGCTTACAGCTCCTGGTGTTCCCAGGCAGTTTCCCATGCAAGTACTCACCAAGCCTGAATTTGCTTAGCTTCTGAGATGTGACAGAATCAGATGCCACAGTGGTATGTCTGCAGGCAAATATAGTAGATATAGATATAGATATAGATATAGATATAGATATTTCCTTCCCTACCTCCATTCCCCAGATCCTCTCTAGAACTCTCCACAATTCCCTCCCACACCACCTGGGAGGTCTTTTGCAAGTCATCTCTCCACCAGGGCAGACAAAACCAGGCCATGTCACAAAACAATTTCTCCCAGCCCGCCAGATTTTTCACTCAGCTCCAAGATAACTAAGAGGACCATCTTCCCAGCTAATCGGGAGGGAAATCTGGTGGGCTCAATTGCAGCCAATATGCATTTAAATGGCTCCATCTAGGAGGGAAATCTAAATGAGAGCTGAAGGAGTCTGGGACACTGGGGGAAATCACACTGTAATAACTGTGTGAGGCGAAGCAAATCAACAGAAAGCTGTACACTCGCTTGGGGATGAGAGAAGGCTACCGTAACGTGTGCTCAGAAACTTACTGAAATCCTCGCACTTTTAATATAATGGCATTAGCTTTGCAGATCCTTACATATAAACGTCACTCATGCACATAATCAATGTAGTGCCATTTCCCCGGTGTCGGTGATGTTTGGATGAGGGTATGTGTTTAATCATCTCCTTTTGAATCTGGCTGATGTGAGGCCCCCAAGCGCAGAGGGAGGCTGCGTTTGAAGACAGAGCAGACCTAACTCTAAAGCTGCCAGCATGGCCCTGTCACTTACATGCAAGGTGACCTTGAGCGGATTGCTTAAGTCAGAGAATATCCGTCTCCTCATCCATAAAACAGAGATAATGGTGTATACCTTCCAGAGTTGAATGAGGAGCCAGTAAATTGTACAAAAATACTTGGCAAATAATACGCACCTGCTTACTAATGGTCACTAATAGGCCTGGGTTTGAATCCTGCTTCCGATATTTACTGAGTGACCTTGAATTAGTTACCGTGCCTCCCTGTGCTTCAGTCTCCTCATTGTTAGAGGAGAATGGCAGCAGATGGGGTCTCCAGGAAGGCCGGCAGGGTCAGAACTGCATCTATACTTTGTATGCCCTCGGCGCCCATAATGCACACACAGTGGTTTTCATCACCATCATTATCATCATCACCATCATTACCACCATCGCCTTAACTCAAAGGTGCTGAAGAGGCCAGTGAGAAACTCTTGTGACCAGGTGGCTGAAAGGACTTAATAAGAACAAGTAGAAGCCAGGTACTGTGGCTCACACTTATAATCCCTGCGGCTCGGGAGGTGGATGCAGGAGGTTTGCAAGTCTGAGGCCAGAAGCAGCCTGCATAATTTATAGCAAGGCCCTGTCTGAAAATAAATTTTTTTATTTCTTTTTTTCCCTCTATTAGTAAATGCTGACGGGGTACAGAGTAAGACAGCCTTGGCTTTTTCCATTATGCATCCTTTACATCACTTCTGGCAACGCTTTCATCAACCCATAAAGTTTATGGAGGCTTATGGCGAGCAGGTAGTAAAACTCAAATGCTTATTTGGGTTATATTCCCCTATTTTTCCAATAGGGCTGGGATTTAGCTCAGTTGGTAGAGCACTGCTCTGCAATCTCTGAAGTCCCAAGCTCGATTCCCAGCACTGCAAAATGGGAAAAGGATGTGGCAATCCACTCCTGAGGCAATCCCGAAACAAGCTGCCATTGAAAACCCTATGAGGGTCGCTATGAGTCAGACATGACTCTATGGCACCTAACAACAACAATAATTTTTCCAATATACTCAAGAAGTTGTGCTGTTTACATTGAGATCATCCTTTCCCCATTCATCCCTCCACATTGACCCTCCTCCCCATCCCATCTTCTCCAATCTTCACTTCCTTCTACAAGTTCCCTCACTCCTTCTTTCTACTCTTTATGTTGTCCCTTCTACGCTAAGTTTAATTGTATGTGTGTATATGTGTGTGTATATATATACATATATATAGTATATATTATTGTTGTTGTTAGGTGCTGTCGAGTCGGTATCCGACTCATAGCGACCCTCATAGGGTTTTCAATGGCTGACTGTTTCGGGATTGCCTTGGGAGTGGATTGCCAGGCCCTTCTCCCATAGTATATATAGTGTGTGTGTGTATATATATATATACATATATATATATATATATGATGTGTGTGTGTATATATATATATATATATATACATATATCAATTTATATATAGGATTTTTCAAAATAAAATTTTAAAAGTAGGCTGAGGGTGCAGCTCAGTGGTAGAGCACTTACAAAGTATGCATGAGGCCCAGGGTTCAACCCCCAGGACCAGGACCAAGAAACAAACAAAGAAAGAAAGAAGAAAAACTAAGAGAAGAAAAGAACAAGTAGGTACAGAGTGGACTTTCTGGTTGTTTTCTTGGGTTGCTTGCCAAGTGCAATGCCAAAGAGACTCCACTCCATAATTTGGGAAAAGTTTTGCATGCCGCAGCCATAGATAGAGAGGTAGATAGATATAGATGTAATTTGTACCTGCATTGGCAGGGATAAGCAAGATAGAACTATCCTATCACATGTGACATGGATACTTCTTCCAGAGATGCAGGACCAAGAGCAACTCTAAGACCAGCCAAGAATTTGTGAAAGACAAGAAATGCAAACCAGAAGCGGTGGTAAAAATGTGAGCTCCCAAGACATCTGCAGAAATCCTGAGGAGATGATGTTTGGACTTCTATAAAGTATGGAATTTGAGCCAAATATATCCAGATCTCGAGGGGCCAAGAAATTCTAATTCACATCTGTAATATGAAAAACTACAGGGAAGGAAATATGCCAAGCTATTACGAGGTGGTTATACAATTATGGATAATCTATTTTTTTTCCTTCCTCAATCTTCTCTAAATTTGCTAAATTGGCAACAGTGAATATATTTTATAATCAGAAAAATGCATTAGAAGTAAAAAATCACTAAGTGGAATCCCAAAAATGACTGCAGTTCTCCTTGCCAGACTGATGCCCAAAGGAGCCAAATAGGCTTCCCCTGTTCTAGGCACCCCATTCCTGATAACTCAGCCTAAGGTGGATGGTAGGGTATCACAGACTTGGGCTCAATGTCAACACAAACGTCTATGCGTCATGAGCAGCTGCAGGTCCTTAGCCCTCACTGCTGATGCTCACAGCTGTGCACAGGATTTCTAGTCATCTCCACTGTGTCTCATTCTATAGGACCTAATCTCAAATCAAAAGTTGCCAAAACTTTGTCTAAGTCTTAAGTCTCCTTGAAAACACTCCCAATGCTCCCAGCTTCTTGTTGCTGTAAGACTAGGATATGCATGCCACCCACCTCTCCTTCAGTTCATTCTATTATAATGTCTAATGCTTCCTGGGCGCATCCCATAGATCAGGCAGTCTTGAGAGCTTTGGGCATATTAGCTCATTTAATTCTCACACCCATCCTGCAAGATACATGCCATCCTTGTCCCCATTTGACAGATGAAGACACCAAAGCCTCCAGAGGTTAAATATCTTACTTCAAATCTCAGCAAATCTAGTGGTAGAGGCAGGGCTTAACTCTGTGCTCTTCACCACGATGGTGTCCAGACTGTCACACAGTTATGGGAGACCCACTCTGGGCTCCCTAATAACTGGTGCAAACACAGGGAGGAACTTTATCTCTCTGCAGAAAGCTTGATGGGTGCTATAGTTAAACAGCGTCAGCTGCTATTGGTACTGTACTGGCTCTCTTGCTGTGGGACCTTGGGTGAGTTATTCACCCACTCTGGTTTTTGGTCTCCTCATCTACAAAGGGAGCTGAAAATAATGCTTACTTTAGGAGGCTGTAGGAAGGACTAAATGAGTGAATACAAATAAGGCACATAGAAGAATTCCCAGCACATAATAAGTGCTCAATTAACACTAATGTATTAATTATTATGGCTGTGCTTGGACATAGGAAACACACAGAGAGGAGTGCTGTCTGCCCTCCACCCCACTAGGTCCGCATCCACAGATCAGCCAATTGTCAAATGAAAATATTTGAAAAAAAATTTGCATCTGCATTGAACATAAACAGACTTCTTTTCTCGCCATTATTCCCTAAACAACTATTTTCATGGCATTTGGCATTGTATTAGATATTATAAGTAATCAAGTTTTTGGATGCTGTTGAGTCAGATCTGACTCATAGTAACCCTAAGTACAATAGAACAAAACACTACCCAACACTGTGCCATGCACACAGTCTTTTTATGTTTGAGCTCATT
Organism: Pedetes capensis; assembly: GCA_007922755.1. Taxonomy (NCBI): domain Eukaryota; kingdom Metazoa; phylum Chordata; class Mammalia; order Rodentia; family Pedetidae; genus Pedetes; species Pedetes capensis. The sequence goes on along the minus strand of VMDO01012335.1, from coordinate 33,601 downwards.
GTTACTGTCACTGTGTTTCTTCTCATTTTGAGTCATGCCACATCAGCAAAAGGAGGTCCCAGGGGCTTTACTCCATTCCATCATTAAAGGGATTATGATTGGAGGAAGACTCATAAACAACCTGCATTAGGCAGATGACACAAGTCAGCTTGCTAAAAGTGAAGAGGATTTGAAACATTTACTGATGAGGATCAAAGAATATAGCCTTCAGTATGAGTTGCAACTAAACATCAACAAAACAAAAATCCTTACAACTGGGTCAGCACACAACTTCACAATAAATGGAGAAAAGATTGAGGTTGTCCATGATTTTGCTTTACTTGGTTCTACAATCAATAACCATGGAAGCAGTAGTCAAGAAATCAAAAGATTCATTGCTTTGGGAAAAGCTGTGGCAAAAGATCTTTTTAAAGTATTGAAAAGTAAAGATGTCATATTGAAGATAAACGTGTGCTTGACTCATGCCATGGTATTTTCAGTCACATCATATGGTTGTGAAAGCTGGACATTGAACGAGGGAGACAGGAGAAGAACTGATGCTTTAGAATTACGGTGCTGGAGACAATTATTGAATTTAACATGGACTGCCAAAAGAACCAACATATCTGTCCTAGAAGAAGTGCAACCAGAGTGCTCCTTGGAAGCCAGGATGGTGAGACTGTGTCTTATGTATTTTAGATGTGTAGTCAGGAGGGACCAATCCCTGGAGAAAGACATCATGTTTGGGAGAGTGACAGGTCAACGGACAAAAAGGAAAACCCTCTGCCAGATGGATTGACACAGGGTCTGCAACAATGGGCTTAAACATAAATAAGATTGTGTGCCTCACACAGAATCAGGGAGTGCTTTATTCTGTTGTATGTAGGGTCGCTATGAGTCAGACTTGACTCAACAGTACCTAACAACAACAACCACAACTACTTTGAGGAGGCAACTCTTCCTCAGTCATTTCTTGAATGCCTTCCAGCGTGAGGGATTCATTTTCTGGCATTATATTTGACAGTGCTTCTCCGCTATTCATAGGGTTTCCAATGGCTGTTTTGGGAGTGGGCTGCGGGGTCCTTCTCCCTGGCCTGTCTTAGTCTGGAAGCTCAGCTAAAACCTGTCCACCGTGGGTGGCATTGCTGGTATCTGAGATACCAGTGGCATAGCTTTTGGCATCCCAGCAACAGCAGGCCCCTATAGTCTGACAAACTGACAGACGCATAGGGTGCTAAATAATCGAGAGGTGATTTAAGGTACACGAGAGAATGTGCCTAAGTCATAACGCAAGTACCATACCATTCCATATGAGGGACTTGAGCCTGGGTTTTGGCATCCACAGGAGTCTTGAAACTATCGCTCTGCAGATGCGGAGGGTGACTGCTCAGTGCGCCCTCGAGTGGTCACGGGGTTCCAGCCTGAGTATGGAGGAAGTAGGAAGGAAGCAGCAAGGAAAGAGCCCCAGCTTGGCAGGCAATGGACGAAAGGCACAGAGACACAAACAATAGCGGCTCATGCCCTCGCCCCCCCAGGGCGGTTTTCCCTCCACCCAGGAAGTAGGAACAGTGTCCACTGCGAATCTGTACAAATCATCTTAATTTGTGCCCTCGAGGGTGGAAGTGCCTGAAGATTTTCCAGATTTTCTCTCTGTGTAGCGCTGGAAGAGGGCAAACTTTGGCTTCAAAGAGAAAAGGCATTTAAAGCGCTTAGGAAGAGGCTTACGAGCCTTCTTGTACATCAGACGCGCCTTACAAAGCAACATTTTGATGAGTTAAGTGCAAATGAATCAGAAACACAAGGATTAAATTTCCCTTGAAACACACATAGGCTTAAAGATTAAGGGGAAATTGCCTGGCAAGACCTGGGGGCGTCAAACACTACAAAGTAGCTCCAACTGGCTCCTGTTGGCTATTTTCCCTCTATTATTAGTGCAAATAACAGAAATTATAATAGTATCAACACTGCTCGATATTCTTTTAGCTCACTTGGGGCTTATAGGAGACTTCTGGGTTGTTAGGTGCCATCGAATCGGATTCACCTCATAGTGACCCTAAGCATAGCAAGATAAAACACTATCTAATAGGATGCCATGCATATCATCTTTTTACGTTTGAGCCCAATGGTGCAATCACCATGTTTCTTCTCATGTTGAATCATAGCACATCAACAAAAGGAGGTCCGGGACCTTTAGTCCATTCTTATCATTAGGGTGGATTCTACCTTGAGGAGGCAACTCTTCCCCAGTTGTTTCTTAAATGCCTTCAAGCCTGGTGGGGGAGGGGCTCATTTTCCAGCATTGTATTTGACAGAGCTTCTCTGCTATTCACAGAGTTTTCAATGGTTAATTGTTTCTGGTGTGGGCTGCCGGGTCTTTCTCCCTAGTCTGTCTTGTTCTGGAAGCTCAGCTGAAAGAGGTCCACCATGGATGACCCTGCTGATATCTGAAATACTGGTGGCATAGCTTCCAGCATTCTGGGTAGATACATAAAAATTAAAATGTGAGCTGGGCGTGGTGGCACCTGCATGTAATCCCAGCACTTAGGAGGCAGAGGCTGGAGGATCATGCATTCAAGGCCAGCCTGGGCTACATTGGGAGACCCCATCTCAAAAATAAAATTTAAAAAGTAAAATAGAATGATACAACTAGAAATCCATACGAGGAATTAGAACACAACAGCCGGGACTGGTCTCCGTTTCCCCGTCAGTTCATAGTTCACATCTCCCAGGCCATGCTTCAGCCAATGGAATACGGCCAGAAGCTGGGTCGTCACCTCCAGGCCTAACCCACAAAACCCCCACTGTGTTCCTCTGCCCTCATGCTCCCCCCCTTCTCTCTCGCTCTCTCTCTCTCTCGCTCTCTCATTCTCTTGCTCTCTCGCTCTTGCTCTCGCCCTCTTTCTCTGTCTGACAGCTGGACACTGATGTTCAAGGCAATAGTGGAGGCTCCACAGGAAGATGGCAGCATTTTCTTCAATAGCACTGCCACTGGGCTTTATGTGAACACAAACTAAACTTCTATTCCATGAAGCAACTGAGGTCTTGAGATTTCTCTGTTAGAGCCACTGATGTCAGTTTAACCAAGAAAAATAGATCAAAAGCCACATGGCTAGGAAGACATCTGGATCATAGATCAGGACACCTGCGTCCCAGTCGCTGCCCCAAGTGTTCTGTGTGGGGCTGTAGGGAAGTCCCCTGCCACCCTCTGGATCTTGTTTGTTCCAGTGGTAAAATGAGAGATTAGACTAGGAATGTGGGGAAAGCTGGTTCTGATGTTTAAGATTAAATTATTCTAAAAAACAAACAGCATCTTGAATTCTATTCCAGCCAACAAAGGTTCAGGAGACACTTTCTGTTTGCCAGGCATTGGAACTACAGATATAAATAAATCCAGGCATCTAGAATATAAGGTTGAAGACCAATAACTGTTAGGTACATGTTGTTGTCAGGTGCTGTGGAGTTGGTATCCAACTCATAGCAACCTTGTGTACAACAAGCGAAACGCTATTGTCAGTGCTTCTCGGCTGTTCATAGGGTTTTCAATGGCAGATTGATTTTTGGGAGTAGGTTGCCAGGTCCTTCTCCCAAGCCTACAGCACATGATGTTCCCAGGCAGTCTCCCATCCAAGTACTAACCAGGCGCAACCCTGCTTAGCTTCTGAGATCTGACTGGATGGGATGCCACAAGGCTATGGCTGCAGGCATAATATACATAGCAGAAAGCAAATGGATCAACTTGTCAATCACAGAGAACCATAGGATCTTCCAGGGGGAGGGGGGAAGTGTAAAGAAAAGTCAGTAGGAGGCCATGACATTTGAACTAGGCTTGAGGATGGAAGGTTACCATCAGGCTAATGAGTCAGGAGCCTGTTCCAGACAGATCCAGGGACTTCATAACTGAATGGTCCCTCATTTCACAGACAGAGAAACAAGACACAGATGACTTTCTGATTAGTTGCAATTTCCCAGAGTCTCAGTCTTAGTTCAGACTAGAAAAGACCAGGGAGAGGGGGTGTAGAAAGTTCCAGAAGATTCAAAAGCCTGGGTCTAAGCCATCCAAGACCCAAGTGATATCCCTGGCCTTTCTTGTTCATAGCACAAAGGCCAATCTACTGGCACTCACTTCTCACAAACTCACAATTTCCCTATCCATTTTCCTTGACACGGGCATGGAAATTTACAATGACCTCAATTAATTCCATATTTTTTTAGAAGAATCAACCCATAATTCCAGTCTGGTCATGACCCAACATCCTGTTCACTCACTCACACATTAGATCGTATTCCCATGAACGAGTTCATCACATCATTGATACAACTAATAAGCACAAAGGCCCAAAGGCAAAGCCTGGATCCTGCCACCAGGTGCTCTTCTCCAAGTGAGTAGTTCTGATACCCTGTTTGGAGTGTGCCTTTAAGGTGAGCACAGCATCTTCCCACAGCTTGGGGTAAGAGGAGGCATATTTATTTTCTCTAGCTGATCTAACAAATTACCACAAGCTTAGTGACTTAACATGAGTTCATCTGTCTTACAGCTCTGTAGGTTCAAAGTCCACCATGGGTCTCACTGGGCTACTACTGAGGTGTTTCCAGGGCTGCATTCCTTTCTGGGGGCTCTAGAATCCGTTCCCCTGCTTCTAGGGGCTGCCTAGTCACATTATTGGCTTTCCTCTACCACCAGCTGCTGGAGCAAGAAGAAGAGAAATGATACAGCAAGGGTCAGCTAGGGTCAGAAAGTGACTCTGCTGTGAAATGTCAGGAGGGCCACACTTGGAAAGGGTCTGGGTCCAAGGGCAGTGACTGGATTTGGAGGATCAAACCAGCTTGTAGGCCAGGCTGAGGAGATTCAGAAGGACATCAGAAATGGGACTCTAGAAGCCCAACCCTAGCAGGTATAATATGACCATAAGATGCAGTTCACTGAATGGGTGGCCAATCCCTGCTTCTTCATATGGATACCTTCTCACTCTAAAACCAGAGTGACAGCTATAACACTACTGGGAATTTACCCAAAGGGAGATGGGTCATCATACCACAGAGACACCTGCATCTCCATGTTCAATGCAGTGCTTTTCACAATAGCAAGGATATGGAATCAACCAAAGTGCCCTTCAACAGAAGAATGGATAAAAAAAACTATGGTACATATACACAATGGAATACTACTCAGCAATTAAGAAAAATGAAATAAGGTCATTCGCAGCAAAATGGATGGAATTAGAGAAAATTATTCTAAGTGAATGAACACAAGCTCAGAAAGAGAAACACCACATGTTCTCACTCATATGGGGGAGCTGAATCAAAATTATAAGAAGGAAAAATCCTATTCAAAGGTCGGATCAAAATAAAAAATAAAAAGCTAGAATGGTGTCAATATAAATGGTCTAGAAAATGCATGCAATTATTCTGACAAGATAAAAAACAAAGTTCACTACAGGAAAAGTTTCTACCTTAAACAGAACTGGAACCCAAGGACATATAGAAAAATATTACCAAGTAAAAGATAGAGAAGACTTAGATGGGAAGGGGGAGGGGGGAAGCATACAAGAGGGTAAGGGGGAACTTATATGAATAATGTACATCAAAATGCATACATGGAAATGTCACAATGAAAAGCGTGTCAGAATGAATCACATTAAGGTGTACATTAAAAAATTCTAATTAAAAAAAAACAGGGTGAGAGTAGCCACCTGGGTCTCAGGCCCATGACCTTGCTGCAGGGGAGCCTGGGAAAGCAAGCAAGTACAGCATCTGTCATCACATGTAATCTCGGATAGGGTGGGAGATTCAAACAGAAAAGGGAAGCATCAACCCAAGGGTTCCTACAGCAGCTCTGTGACTTTCCACTCCAAGTCACAGAAGAGCCAAACTCTTCAAGTAACTTAAATAATGAGACAAAAATGTATTGTCTCACAAAACAAGATATCCAGTAGGAGATGACTTCAGGGTTGGTCCAGGAAGTTAAATATGTCACCAAGACCTTGAAGTGGTCCCACCTTTCTGCATTATCATTCTTGCTCTATTGTCTTGGCCATTAGGCTTAACCCTTCGTGGCTGCAAGATGACCTCCACATGCAAGGCGTTGCATTATCTAAGATTAGGTCGTATGCTATAGATGATTGATTGTACAATTGCCCCAATTGTTCGCTTCTCCCTCTGTTGACCAGACTTTGTATTTCTTCTACTCCAAGAGCCAGAATCTAGTTAGTTCCCTACCCCTTAAATATAGGCTGGAATTGTGACTTACTTTGGTCAGTTGAATGTAGACAACGTGGCAATGTTCTAAGGCCTCAAGAGACTGGGTGTATGTCCACTCCTTAATCTTCTGGAATTGCCATAAGAATATTCCTGGATAGCCCTGATAGAGGAAGAGAGACATACAGCCCAGTCACCCCATTTTCTCCCAATGAAGGCCGTCCAATCACCAGAAACATGATTGTTCAGAAGACCCAGGCCAGAAGAACTACAAGCTGAGCTCCACCTAAATCGACAACCTCAGACCCATGAGCTCAGTAAATGCTTATTGTATTAAGCCACTGAGTGCTATTATGGCAATAGATAATTGATACACATGGCCATGCTGCAAAAGAGTCTAGAAAACAGTATCTTGAACTTTCAGCCTCACTAAGGAGGAAGAAGCCATGCCACTATGGCATCCCATCCCATCAGATCTCAGAAGTTAAGCAGGGTCGGGCCTGGTTAGTACTTGGATGGGAGACTGTCTGGGAATACCAGGTGCTGCAGGCTTGGGATAAGGACCTGGCAACCCATTCCCAAAAAACAATCAGCCTTTGGAAACCCTATGAATAGCAGAGAAGCACTAGTAGTACTGTTTTGCCTGGTGTACACAGGGTTGCAATGAGCTGGACACCAATCTGATGGCACCTAGTAACAACAACAGGAGAAGTAAGCATAGTAGTTGCTGGGTGGGCAGCTAAATGCATCTACTACAGCAGCCAAGAGGAATGACAAATACCCACACAGCAGAGAGAAGGTGAAGACAATGCCAAATGCTTCTATATTATTCTTCAAAAAAGACTGGCCAGTGGGTGAAAGGTTAAGCAGGCAATGAGATGGAAGTAGACAAGTCCTTATGCAGCCAAGATCTAGCAGGTCTTTCTGCTTGAGTTGTGGTGATAAATACACCAGGGACCGTATTATCAGCAAGACAATTGCAGAATCATGGGAGGACTTGCTGTAATACAGAATTCATGAGCTTCTGGAAATAGTCTGTATTAAGGTACTTCTTCCAGGTCACTTCAGCAGTTTGGACAGTCAAATTCCAATACACAGTCCCTGCTGAGCTGAATCCACACACCTGGAAATCCACCAGAGATAACCACACAACTCACCTCCAGGCAGGGTCCAATCAAAGTCCCCAGCAAAAAAGTGGAATTAACTCCCCTTCAAGCCTGGGTCTCTCATGATCACTTGGCTTTGTACTGAGTTTTCTATTTCCACTTCTACAATGTCTAAGAACCTTGACCTCCACTCCAAGAGGTGGGCATTTCAACTTTAATCTCAGGCAAGAAAATTGAAGGTAAGAAGTTGTCCCTTGCCCAAGGTCATAAGAAAAATGGTGTAAAGCTTTTATTCCTGCCTGGAATCTCCCCACATCTTTCCTAACCACTTAATTCAGATCTCAGCTCAAAAGCCACCTTCTCAAGGAAGACTTCTTGAACCCCTCTTTCTGTGTTGCCACCCCTGCTTGACTTTTGTTAATAACATTTGCCACTACCTCACAGAGCAAAACACCCCCGACTCTGTGCCAGGCACATGATCTTTGCCACAGCCATTTCTAACCATATTGTCTGACAAGGTCCAGATATGGGGAAGAGAGGTTCAAGGAACTCATCTTCCAAGAAATGGATGGGGATGAAGAAAAGGAAAATGTGCTTTTTGCTTTCTAGAATAGGATTACTGCTTCTAATTATTATGATTACTTTATGTTTAGGACTACTACTCATAACTGATATTGTATTAAACTCTAATGAAACAAATGCTGAAAGAATGACACAACTGAGGGAATTTGTAAATGAATTGAAAATAATGATCTCCAATTGTAAAGGTTATGTGGATGATATTTTAGTTAAAGCTGACCAACAACTTCCACCCTGGAACTTAAACATTAAGTGATTTATGCTTCAGCTGCAACAGGCTGAGTTGTTAGCCCCTAACTGTATTGAAGTGGCCCAATTTATGATAGCTAAGGTTTACAATACCGACTCGACGGCACCTAACAACAACAACAACAAGGTTTACAAAGAAAATATAGAGCAATTAAAAGAAGACACAGGCCTGTTCCCACAGTACAAAATTTAACACAGAGGCAATTTTAACACAGAGAGGTGCTTATCTAAGGCAGACCTTGGTTCCCAGCTAGAGAAAAAAAGTAAAGGCTGCTGTTCTGGTCAGCCTGACCTTCCACTGCCTTACATAGAAACATATAAGGGATTAAAATGATAAATAAGGATAGAGTCCAAAATATCCTATTATAGCTTATTATTTATGAAAAGCCTGGGAAGAGACAGACCTTCCAGGTGCTTGTTATCTTAACACAGAAAAGTTTATGCTTTAAACCATGGGCAATTATGACTATTAGGTATGTGTAAAACTGCACATATTCTTACCACTTGCTTGACCTAAGCCTAAAAAAGATTGTATAAAAAGCTGAACTATCCAAATAATAAATGGAACAGATTCACACTGCCTCCGAGCTGTTGCGTTTTTGTTACCCACAATCGCCGACTCCTCAACCCGCCTTCGGGAAACCCTGGATCCTTAGGCTGTAGCTGGACTACGGCAGATCTTTTTTACATTTAATCCCATTGTTGCAGCCACAGTCAGTCCATCTAGTTGAGGGCCTTCATTTTTTTCATTGACCCACCACTCTCCCAAACATGATGTCCTTCTCCAGGGCTTAGTTCCTCCTGACAACATGTTCAAAATATATAAGATGCAATCTAGCCATCCCTACTTCCAAGGAGCACTCTGGTTACACTTCTTCTAGGATGGATCTATTGGTTCTTTTGTTAGTCCATGGTATATTCAATATTTGCCTCCAGAACCATAATTCAAAAGCATCGATTCTTCTCCAGTCTCCCTTATAATAAGTTAGTCTCCTCAGTAAGAATGCTTTCTGAGGGTAGGAACATTGTTTTGTTCCAGCCCAGTGCCTAACACACCTGTCCACCTCCGCTGCTGCTGCACTCCTGACCAGTGCATCATTTTTCTCCTGAACAGTAGCATCTACCCCCCACCTCCAATCCCCTCCATCCCGCAGGCAGCACAACTGTTGCCACTGAAATCTTCCTGAAACACACTCTTGTCACTCCCTTGCTGACAAACTTTCTCCTGCTCTTCACTGCCTTCAGGTAAAGGACCAAATTCTTCAATCTGGTCCTTCAAGATATGGTCCTGTAAATGTTCCCACCTCAGCCCTCAAAATCCAAGCAGATCAATACACAATCCTAGCAAATTGGTGGCTTCCTGGCAGCCCCTCTTATTCACTCCTTCTCTTTCATTTTTATACTTTGCACAAGCATTTCTTTCTACCTGAAAGTTGTTATCTTCCGTGTTTTCTCTGCCTGAAAGTTCTGGTGCATCCTTCATAGCTCACCTCAAAAATTGCCTTCCCACTATCCACACTCTCTTCACACATAAACCTTACCTTCCGCTGGAGTCCATGGCCCCTAGGCTTATTCTGTCATGGCCATTATCCCACTCACCTACATATTCGCATTACTTGTCTGTTAGAGTTTTACTATGAAATGTTTTCCACTGGCTCATGTGTTGGGAGCTTGGTCTCCAACTGGTAGTGCTATTTTGTAAGGTTCTGGGACCTTCAGGAGGTGGGACGTAGCATGAGGAAGTAGGCCACTAGATGCTGCAGACCAGCTGCAGCCTAGATAGAATCCAGAGTTTCCCAAAGGCGGATGAGGAGTCGGCAATGGGTAACAGACACAGCAGCTTGGAGGCAGTGTGATATTGTTCCGTTTATTTCCAGATAACTCAGCCTTTTTATACAGAATTACAATTCATTAAATCTTATGAAAGGTCAGAAAAAGGACAAGGAAGTTGGTTGCATTGATGGAATCACCTGATCAATTGTCACATGAATGTTAGGTGGTAATCAATCAAAGTGGAAGAGGAACTCAGAGACAAATTGTGATTATTTCAAAGAAATAAACCAAGATGACCTGAGCATCTACATTTCCTGTAACAATTGACTATTCTTAGCTTTATGCAGGAATTTAGGGTGGTTAACTATGACCTATGTGTCACCCCATTGAGTCTATTGTTATGAAGAATGGGTGCTTTTGCTTACTGTAGAGCTGTTGATACAAAGGCTTTTGTTCAAGGAGTTTATGCTGTTGGAAGTCATTCACGGATTTCCTATTCAAGAAAGCCTGAGGCTTGACAACTCCCAATCTGAACTAGCATTGCCCACAGAGCCAGAAGATTATTTTTTCATTAATATTTCCAGAGATCTACAATAGTGACCAATTAAGATTTAAGAAAAAGAAAAGATGAGGTCCCAAGTCCCTCTCCACGAAGAGACGTTTTGGAGGTAGTCTTCCCCTCTCGGCAGACTTTCCCTCCGAGGCTAGGAGTACTCCTCCCCTTTTGGTGGATTTTCCTTCCAATGCCTTTATTAAAGATACTCTTCCTCATGTGGGGACTCTGTCTACCCATCATGAGTGGATCTGGACCCGGTAACTGGAGACGGGTCCTTGGGAATATCTTGTCTCTGGATTTTCTCTCTCTCTCTCTCTCTCTCTCTCTCTCTCTCTCTCTATCTCTCTCTCTCCTCTCTCTCTCTCTCTTTCTTCTTCTCTCCCTCGCTCTCTCGCTCTCTCTCTCTCTCACTCTCTCTCGCTCTCCCTGCTTCCTGGCTGCCATGAGGTGAATAGCCTCTTCCTCCACATGCTCCCTCTGCCATGAGGTGCTGTCTCACCAGAATCAGTGGAGCCAAAGAATACCGACTTAAACTTATGAAACTCTGAGCCACAATAAATCCTTCCTACCTTAAGCTGTTTTGATCTACTTGGTCAAAACAAAGCAAAAGGTGTGACTAACACACTTGTCCAAGTGTCCCTCCTAACCCAAGACCACTTACAAGACAGGGCGTGGATAGTGTTTTCTGCCTCCTTAATATTTTATGGGTGCCCAACATTTAATAAACACTCAGAGCATTTATTGAATGAATGAATGAATGGATAGATGGATGGATGAGTGAATGAATGAATGACTTAAGATATCTCCAGTCTCCTTCCTACCTCAAACAATAACACAAACGACCAGTATTTCCCCATCACCACCACGTCCTCCATAGTATTTTATTCTCATTCCTGGTCATTTCATGAATCAAGCATTTTGTCTTCCCTTCTTGTGATTTGAAAATTGTGTATTGATACATATAAGCTAACTAACATTCCTAGAATCTGAATAATATATTGCTGTTGTTGTTAGATGCCATCTCCTTTAAGGAAAGTGACTCTCTGGATCATGCCAGGTCCCTATGTCCTCAGATGTGGGTTTGAACAACACTGAATTTAAGAAAATGAAATCTCATTCTATGCAAACATCTTTCAAAGCCAAATTGCCACTACTAAAATAGTTCTGTTTATAAAGTTTGTTTGTTTAAAAAAAAAGAAAAAAAAGAGGAGGAGGAGGAGGAGGAGGAGGGAAGAAGAAGAAGAAAGAGGAGGAGGAGGAGAAGACTACTAAAATAAAAAGAATAAATTCTTGTAAATCAAGGAACCTTAAGAACATATTTGTAGACCTTGAAGTTTCATGACCCCAGTTTGAGAAACACTAATTCTTAGACCTATGAATAACCTGAGGGTCCCTAGTCCAGCTTCCTTATCCCACAGATGAGGAAACTGAAAGCCAGATTGTATGTGGCTTGCTCCAGGTCACACAGAAATGCAGGCTGAAGCCTGGAAATCCTGGCTCCTGGTTCTTCCGGAATCTACTTCCTGTTTTAAATTATCTTGACAGCTATTGGTAAGGAAAAAGTATACAGTGGCATTTGTTCAAGCACAGTAAGGAAGACTTTATTCAGGGTTCTTGTGGCAGGTATGGGGACCATAGCAGTAGGAGTTTGCAGTAGGGGGCAGAGATGGGCTGACCTCCTAATACCACATGGGCAAGTGGGATTTATTGCCAAAGAATGCAGTGGGTCAGTGGATGGAAAGTCATTAGGAGGAAACATTAGCGACAAAGGGGGATTGTGGCTAAACTGATCTAACAGGATTCTCCCTGAAGATAAGTCAGGTGCCACCAATGAGTCCATATCAAAGCCAGGGAGTTCTTGCTAGGCTGACCTAGCAGGGCTCCTATTAAAACTGGATTTTACAAGGAAGGACACAAATGGTCCTGGGGGACGTTCACAAGCATGACTAAAATTTGGTCAAGCAAGGAATCTTTATACTATCTACCTAATCATACTCTGGACATTTCTACTTCATTTTTTGCTACTTGACATGTCTTATTTGAAGGAAGTAGGATAAAATTCCTCATTCAAAAAAAAAAAAACCCACAAACATATATTTGTCATTCAAAAAAAAAAAAGCCCACAAACATATATTTCTCTCACACAAACAACTATTTCTCTGAGGAATTTAATACCCTAAACTCAGTAAAAATGTCCACAGCATTTCAAGAATCCATAGCCTCTGTCTCTTTTTTCTTTTTTTCTATTCTCGCTCTCTCTCTCTTTTTTTTTTTTTTTTTTTTTTTTTCTGTACTAAGGATAGAACCCAAACCTCACACATGCTAGGAAAGTGCTCTACCACTGACTGAGTCACACACCTAGTCCCATAGTCTTTTATTATCATTGCTGAAGAAACAGCAGATGAGTGATCTGGCACAGAAAGAGATGTCCTAGATTACCTGTCCCTAAGAAATGACAGACATAGCTCCTCTAAAGAAGATTTCTTCACATACCTCTTTAACCTAAAATCTTTCCCCCAACGTTTACCTCATTCAATCCTTCCTTCACTAACACTTGTGTACGTTCTTTGGGACTAATTCCTCCTGAGTCAGGAAACTGAGTCTCAGAGAGAAAAGTGACCTGCCCAAGATTATAGACCCTGTAAGTGGCAGAGACCAGACACAATTAGAAGAAGACGACTCACTATTATGTGAATTCCCCAGGTTCTTGGAAGCAGTTCCCTTTAGAGTCAAGAGCCCATGCAACACTGGTCAATGGATCTGAAGGGAGAGACACAGTTTAAAATAATAAACAAGAAACTATTTATAAGGAAAGAAAAATTGAAGGGCATAAAGTAATGAATCACCATTGCAAGTCGGCACAAAAAAGAAAAATTAGTTCATAAAAATTCAGTTGGATAAATAATAGGTTATTTCATCATGTAAATAGATCCCAAAAATAACTTTATTGAAACGAAAACATCTATTGCAGTCTAAACTATTTATCACACTAATGTATATCTAGAATTCTAACAAATTTATGAAAATGTTATGTTCTGTAATCTTCTTGATCCAATGCAAATAAATAGTTGTGTTTTGACTGTCTCATTATGAAATGATTAATCACAGCTGCCAAGAGCAGCCAAGAAGCTAATTTTGAGTTTTTCACATTGTGGGTGGCACTAGGGTAGTGTCCTAAGACTTGTCTTAGTATTGGACCCCCTGGAATGAAGACTTTGTTCTATGACCTCCCCTGATCTGGGGAAACCTGGAGAACAATTGTTATTATCACTTTTAAGGTGAGTACAGTATTTTCCAGCCAAAGAAATTTAAGAGCTTCTAAGTGAACAGGAGAAATCAGAAGAAGAAAAAAGAAGCAAATTATCATTACTTTATTTTATCCTGACAATAACCCAAGAGATGAACTATTATTATAACCACAGATGAGGGAACTGAGGCTGGAATTCCCCAAAATCACTGAGAGACTGGCTTAGTAGTGGGGTTGCCTACTGTCCAGTTTGGTGACAATACTTTCTCAGTTTGGACATTGAAAGTCCATGTCCTGGATTATCCCATTAAACCCAGGCAAACCGAGACAGCTGGTCACTCATCATACTGAGCAATCCAGATGAGGATTTGCCTGATTTCAAAGCCCTGTGCTTTTCCCATTTGGACATGACTCCCATCCCTAAGAAAATATAGAGGCCATATTTTGATGGCAAGAACTCTTGGAGCTTGGAGACAGATGCTCATGTGTCCTTGGGAGAACTTAATAAATCTCTAGTCTTTAGTTCCCTTAACTTTAAAAGAGAAGAAGGAGGAAGGGGAGATGTTGTTGTGAAGTTCCGTTGAGTCAGTATCCAGCTCATAGTGCCCCTACGTACAAAAGGTGAAACAATATTGTCATGCTTCTCTGCTATTCATAGGGTTTTCAATGGCTGATTGTTTTTTGGGAGTGGGTTGCCATGTCCTTCTCCCAAGGCTATAGCACCTAGTGTTCCCAGGTGGTCTCCTATCCAAGTACTAACCAGGCCCAACCCTGCTTAGCTTCTGAGATCTGATGGGATTGGATGCCACAGGGGCACGGCTGCAGGCAACTTTAAAAGACAGGAGGGAGAAAGGGGAGATAGGACAAAATTATCTCTCCAGTTTCATCCAGCTCCAACATCTTGTGAGTCTAACTTGTTCTACCTATCCCTGTGCACCCAACCCCATACACACCATCCTGTCACCAAAGGGTGGAGGCGATAAAGCCTCTTCCATCTCCTTGTAAAATTCTGTCCAATAACCTTTATAATTAGACATGTAATTTTTTATTTCACTTTGGAAATTTTGTTCCATTTTTTTCCCCACCTTTTAAGAGTTTGTTTGGGAAGAGAATCTGGCTTCTGCAGGAAAAAAAAAAAAAAAAAAAAAAAAGTTTCTGGCTGAAACTGTGAATTTTGTGACTGCCAGCTCTTTCAAAGGCAGGAAGGCAGCCATTGAAAGGATGGTTGCTAAGGAGACAATTGTATTTAAATTATCAGCTCACAATAGGCCCAGCAAAGATATTGATTGGATGTGAGAGAGTAAAATTATTTTCTTCAAACTAAAAAAAAAAAAACAGAGGATCTGACTGGAAGCTCACCCTTCCTAGGGAAAGGCAGACTTGCAGTGTGATTGTACTATTTTTCTTTGTTTAATTGGGAATGGAAGAACTGAAGAAAAGGTGCTTATTTTATGTTCTCTACAATAGTCTCTCCCTCAAGTTTGCTGAAACTAGAAGAAATGAATACACAGAGAAGGGGAATTTGTTGTGCTCACAAAGAAAACTAATGATTCAAAAGGAAGTTCTTCTAACAGTCCTAAAGGCAGCAGAGAAGAGGGGTTTATAATAGCAGAAATTCTCATAGACTAACTTTCCACACAAGAGTGCCTACTTCTAAGTAATTCCTAGTGCTAGCACATTCAAGCCTCACAAATAACCCAGTGAGATTATTATTATTTTTATTATTCCCACTTTGCAGACGAGGAAACTGAGAAGGATTAAACAAGTCTCTCAAGATCACACAACTAGGAAGTGGCAGAGCTGGGATTTGAACTCAGGCAGTCTGGCATGAGAATCCACACTCCTACCTCCAGTTCAAGCCACCTCTCCAAGGTTTTGAGCCCACATGGGTATAAAATCCTTATATCTCATTTGGACAAAGTGCAGAAAAAAAGTGTCATCAGTTGAAGACATCAAAAGGAGATAGAAAGATGGGCATCACTCAACCCTGGGAGAAAACCAGGATTTGGTTAATCCGTAAGTGACAGCATCTAAGGACTAGGGATGAAATGAACCCATCATATGTAGATGTGATTGCAGTCTCTTTAATCTTAGAAAAGAATATCATCTTCCCCTTCTGTTCCCCTTTGGGGCTGGGTAATGGCAAAAGAATCCATTCCCTCCCTGAATTAGCCCAGAAGTGTGTTCATCAAGCTGCAGGGGATCTGGGACAAGAAGTTGCCAGAATCCAAAGATTCTGGCTCCTACAGGCCACATGGTTTCTACTTCTTCCTGAGCCCTCTCAGCCAGGTTCCTCGACTCCTCCCAACTCAACACAGCAACACGGCTGCTCCATGTCTTATATGACTCATGCACCAATACCCACCACTGGCTGTCTTGTTCAAATTATCTCAAGAGGTAGTTGTTATAGGTCAGTCAATTAGTGGATTGAAAGGAATAATTATGGTCAAAACACCTAGGAGATCCTAAGTAGGGGTAAAGTGTGGAAGGGGGGAGGCATCGTGCCCACCCTCTTCTGGGCTGTTTATTATTTATGCTCAGGTGTGTTAATATTTGCTTCTCTCCCTGTAACAGTAGTGAACTGAACCAGGATACTCGCAACACAGACCCTAGATTTAATGTGTGTATTTTTAAATCAGTTATTTCAAATCAGTTTCAGCCCTTACTGGCCATAAATAGAGAAAAAGCAATATACAAATAAAAGATACAAATTCCTCTTCAAGCCATAAATAAAAATCAACTGAGTCAACAGACCCTATCTTAAGAAATAGAGAATTCAATCCATTGGGTAGTTTTTCACATACCACCCGAAGAACTCATTGCTTATGGTAGCAAGATATGAGAAACAACTTAAATGGTCATTAAAAGAGGGTTGGCTAGATAAATCAAGATGTATTCACATAATAAAGTAGCATCCAGCCATTAAAAACAATGCAGTAGTTCTAAAAGCACAGACATGGCCCATTGGTCAGAATGTAATATGTGAAAATTTAAAAGTGTACAACAGTATGTTTTACAAAAAAAAAAATTATGAAAATGCATTGCTTGAACAGTGACTCAAAAGGGTGCAGAAGAAAGAAATTAACAGTCATTGTTTCTGAAGATTTTTGCACCTGAGGGGTGGGTGGAAAGATGAGAAGCTTATTATTCATGGCTTCAATTTTTATCATTAACAGATGTTACCTTTTAAAATGAATTGTCTATAAAAGTAGATAGATAGATAATTTGTGTATATTTATCTATGTATGCGGGGCTGGGGTTAAGCTGAGTTGGTAGAATGTTGCTCTGTGAGGCCCTAGGTTCAATCCTCAGCACTGAAAAAATGAGAGAAGGAACTGGAAGCCCACTCCCAAAGAAATCCCAAAATAATCAGCCAATGAAAACCCTATATATAGCAGAGAGGCACCAACATAATGCCAGGTATGGCAGTGTCAGAGAGTGTTTCATTGTGTTACACATAGGGTCACTATGAATTAAATTTGACTCAATGGCACTAACATCTACTCATACTTATACGTATGTGCACATATACACACAGGTGGATATAGATATAGATGTAGCCGTAGCTGTAGCCAGTAGGGGTAGGTACCCACACAGACAGGTAGGTACCCAGGTGTTCCCAGCATGTTCCTTTCCCTTGCAGACCCCTCAGGAAGGCAGTATGTGCTTGGGACCCTGGGTCTTCTCCCAGATCTTGTACCTTGTTGTGAAAACCCTTTGTGGTTAACAAGATGCCTCCATTTCCATTTGATCCTTCTAAGGACCCTTTGCCTGCTGCTGTAGCCCTGTGACATCGGATCCTATCAGATCTCAGAAGCAAAGCAGGGTCAGGCCTGGTTAGTACTTGAATGGGAGACCCCCTGGGAACATCAGGTGCTGTAGGCTTGGGAGACGGACCCAGAAACCCACTCCAAAAATCCACCATTGAAAACCCTATGAACAGCAGAGAAGCACTGACAATAGTGTTTCATCTGTTGTATGTAAGGTCACTATGAGTCTGATACCAACTCACTTGATGGCACCTAACAACAACAACGACCCTTTGAAAGAAGAATCTTAGTGCCATATGACCCAGCTATAACACTATTGGGAATTTACCCAACGGGAGATGTGTCATCACACCACAGAGACACCTGCATTGCTATGTTCAATGCAGCACTTTTCACAGTAGCAAAGATGTGAAATCAACCAAAGTGCCCATCAACAGAAGAATAGATAAAAGAACTATGGTACATATACACAATGGAATACTACTCAGCAATCAAAAAAAAATGAAATAATGCCATTTGCAGCAAAATGGATGGAATTGGAGAAAATTATTTTAAGTGAATGAACACAAACCCAGAAAGAGAAATCCCACATGTTCTCACTCATATATGGGAGCTGAATCAAAAATTAAAAGATGGAAAAAATCCTATGTGGCGGTCAGAACATAATCAAAAGCTAACATCGACTTAGCAGAAAAAGGACACTTTGGGGAATGTAAAAGAAGGAGGGAGGGATCTAGCAGAAGGAGGAAATCCTGGGAGAGGAGAGAGGGGAAAGGAGGAACAAGGAAGAGTGAGGAATGGGAGAAGAGGTGACCTCAGGGTGAACAGCCCAACTTTAACAGTTTTGGAAATAAATATATTTATACCAATACTATCAAAGAATGGTAATAACACAGATGGGCTAGAAAATTCAGGTAATAGTACTGACAATGTAAAAAGATAATTCACTATAGAAGAAGTTTTTATCTTAAACATAGTTGGGATCCAAGAATATATAGAAAAATATTACCACAAAAAGACATGCAAATGGAAGAGAGGTCATTGGTGGGGGGGTGGGACAGAGGAAGGAAGTGCACAAGAGGGTAAGGAGGAACTTATCTGTGCAATGTACAACAAAATGCGTATATGGAAATGTCACAATGAAAAGCATGTCAGAATGAATCACATTAAGTTGTACATTAAAAGTTCCCAATTAAAAAAAAAAAAAACATAGTGTCATTCTCTCTTTTTACAGGAGAGGGGCGAATGGATTTTGATGCTGCCATTGAGCTTAGATCTTCCAAATCCCAGCCCCATGCTGCTTCCGTTCAGTCAGCCTTTCTAGGGAGCAGCATCTTCATATTACTCAGCCCTGGAGCCTCAGCTGCCACAGCCTCCAAAAAGCCTTCCCAGGTCCCCGTCCCCAACAGCTCCCCAGCCACTCCCTTATGTCCATTCCCTGCCCCCAGCACATAACCAAAGAGTAGAAGCTGTGTCCCCTGGCTTCGAGCATCTTCCTCCTCACTCCAGATGTAAGCCCCACAGTCAATTATGCCTCCTTTCCCTCTCTACCCCGTGCCCAGTGCCATGCCTGGCACATAGAAAATGCTCAGTAAATGTTTGTCAAATAAATGATTCAGGGAATGATCATTCCAGAGCCTGGTGGCTTTGTAGGATTTGAGTTATTGCGTTTTTTTCCCTATCTAGAAAGAAAAGCTCCCAGACGACCCCTCGGCTGTGTTCAGATATTGTAAATAATTGATCATAAAGATGAAACGCACAGGCTGGACGGAGACCAGGGAACCTGTCAATATTGTGGGAATAAATCTCGTTCACAGCAGCCCAGCACTTGGGCTGGCTTTCCAAGGCCATTAAACTATCACTGCGGCTCAGGCATTAGTTGGAATAAAGTGTTTGTGTTTGTTTGTTATCATTTCTTAGTAAAACTAATTAAGGAACTAATTGATTGTTTTGTTGTTCTACTAATTAACTCCATATGGTGCCCATTTCCATGGAGATAGACTATGAGTTATAGGAAGGACTCTGATTTAACATGTCTTTTCTGGGTTTAGGAACAATCCTTTAGAATTAAGTGTCCTTTCCAATCTCATTTCCTTTCATTGCTACAGCTATGTTCTTGGCCCCATTTCCTTAAAGGTGGGGAGATGGGGCCAGTTAAGACCAGCCAGGAAAGGGCTGGAAAGGAGGGAAAGCATCAAGCCTGGAGCAAGTAGTTGGGAAAGCCATCAGGCTAAGACAATAATAATAATTACTGCAGACGCTACCACTTTTAGCACCACATGGAACACTACCCTTACATTATCCCCAATGGATCCATGACCAAAGCCCACATTTGTTGTTGTTAGGTGCCGTCGAGTCAGTATCCGACTCATAGTGACCCTCATAGGGTTTTCAATGGCTGAGTGCTTCGGGATTGCCTTGGGAGTGGATTGCCAGGCCCTTCTCCCATTTTTTGTGGTGCTGGGAATTGAACTTGGGACCTCAGAGACTGCAGTGCAGCGCTCTACCCACTGAGCCAAATCCCAGCCCAAGCCCACATTAGTGATCCCATTTTGCAGGAAAAGAGACTGCATTCTCAGAGTCATTTGGGCTAGGTTATCCATCTAGTTTGTTCATCCATCCATTCTTTCTTTCACAAATATTTGCTCAGCACCCACTAGGTACCAGGTACAGATCTGGACTCCAGAAAGAGCTTTGGTTCAGATTTTGTCTTTCCCCTTTTACAAAGCTTATTTTCTAGAAGGGAAAGGTGAGTAATGGATTTTTTAAATGAGATTATTTTAGATAGTGACAAGGACAATAAACAAGGAAAAGGACAATAAAATAAGTCTCTCTCACCAGAGAGACACATGGTAGGGGTGCTCTTTTAGATCAGCTGGCTAGGGAACATCTCTGTGAGCAGGTGGTATCTGAGCTGTAAGCTACATAAAAAGAAGTAACCAGTCACGTAAATATCACAGGGAGCAGCTCTGCGCAAAGAGAACAGAAAGCAGAAAGCAGAAACAGGAAGCGGAAGCAGGAGGCAGCTTTCAGTCCTGAGCCAGAGGGAAGCAGGATGAAGCAAAGGAGAGCTGAAGCCAACCTGAGGACAAAGCCCAGCCGTGGGGGCCTTGGAAATCATGGTGGACTTTAAGTTGTGTAGTGTAGAAGAATCGGTCCACCTGACTGTACAACTGAAGTTATTCTCACCACCAATCTGTGCTGCCCCTGAGCAATCCCATCGACCCACCTGGCATTTCCCAAACATCATCATCAAAGGGTCATTTGAGTGACTTGCCCTGTGGCTCCCTACCAGTGATTCTTAGATTCTCAAGAATCAAAGACCTCAGTCATGGGATGCCTGGCTCTGGAATGGAGATGCCATTTATTCTAGGTCAGGCCCCAAAGATTAGGACAATGTTTCTTGAAAGCCTAGGTCATGGTGTGGGCTGTTGTTGTTGTTGTTGTTAGGTGCCGTCGAGTCATGTCCAACTTATAGTGACCCTTAAAGGGTTTTCAATGGCTGATTGTTTCAGAATTGTCTTGGGAGTGGATTGCCATGTCCTTCTCCCATTTTTAGCATGCTGGGAATCAAACCTGGGACCTTAGAGACTGCAGAGCAGCGCTCTACCAACTGAGCTAAATCCCAGCCCCGTGGTGTGGGCTAGGGTTCAGTAAAGAAATATTCACTCTCTTTCTTTTCCCATGGTGGGCAAGGATGTACTTTGTACAGCTGATGTTAGCTGGACCATGTGACTTGCTTTGACCAATGGAAACTAGCAGATGTGATTCGAGTACAGATCTTACATGTCTTATTTAAACTGCATGGGCCCTTGTGTTCTAGTGATCTGTCATGAGATGGCTTCCCAGGTAAGTGCTGTCCCTCTTCCTGATGCCCCAAACAAACTCACAGCCAAGAGAAATGTCCAGCTGTCCACAGGCTAAAAATAGCTTTCCAGTCAACTGCAGCCTCCATCAGTCCTGTGAGCCTAAGAACAAATGGTTCTTGTTACAAGCTACTTAGATTTAGAGATGTTTGTTATGAAGCATTATTGTATCAATGGCTAATCAGTAAACCTACTATGTGCAAGTTCTTCTCTAGATACTATGGTACAGAAATGAGTAGGTTAATCATCATATCTTCCTTTTAGGAAATGAGAGTCTAATATGACTCAATTTTAAATCCATAATTATATTAATTTAGAAAAACTGGACTTCCACACTGATAACACTATGACTGGCAGATATATAATTAAAACTTTTAAGGAGACAAGATGAATTCATTATAATCTAATATATATACAGGCATTTGGCAACATGTAGACTAAAAAAGAGAAGTCATGGTATGGTGGAAGGATAAAGTATCTGAAACAAGAGTTGTTGTTGTTGTTAAATGCCATCCAGTCGGGTCCAACTCATAGACACCCTATGTATAGCAGAACAAAACACTCCCCAATTCTGTTCTGGGCACACAATCTTATTTATGTTTAAGCCTATTGTTGCAGACACTACGTCAAACCACCTAGTTGAGATTTTCCTTTTTTTCATTGATGTACCACTCTCTCAAACATGATGTCCTTCTCCAGGGACTGGTCCCTCCTTACAAGTCCAAAATACAAAAGATACAGTCTAATCATCCTTGCTTCCAAGTAGCATTCTGGTTGTACTTCTTCTAGGACAGATCTGTTGGTTCTTTTGGCAGTTCATGGTATATTCAATATTCATCTCCAGCACCATAATTCAAAAGCATCAATTCTTCTCCTGGGTTCAAATCCCCTTTCTGACACTTGGTTTGCCAAAGAAACTCCACCTCTCTAAGAACCAGATCGCATATCTTTATGATAGAGAAAGTGATGCCCACCTTTCAATGAAGTCAAAATTACATAAGAAAATATATGTAAAATATCCAGGATGGCATCTATTAGACATTATCTTTCAGATAAACCCCCTTTTGCTGCAGATTCTTCTTTTTTTATGGTGGTAAGACCATTGAACATGGCATCTACTCTCCTAACAGATTTCCAAGTATATAATATCATACTGTTATCTGTACACACAATTTCGTACACTACCTATTGTTCACTAGAATAATTTCTCCAAAACTTATTCATCTACATAACTGAAATTTTATACCCATTGCTATGGTTTGGATAAGTATTCTTCAAAAGCCAATGTGCTTTTGTCCCTAGAACATAGCACTATTGGAGGTGGAACTTTTCAGAGGTGGAGGCTAGCAGGAGGACTTCCTGTTGTTTGGGGTGTGTCACTGAAGGGAATCTTGGGACCTCAGTCTCTTCCTCTTCTTCTCTTTGGAGTATCTGCATGAGGTGAGTGGTTTTGCCACACACTGCTGCCATGATGCGCTGCCTCACTCCAGGCCCAAAAGCAACAGGGTCAACCAATCATGCTCTAAATCTGGGAGCCAAATTAAACCTGTCTTTTTATAGGCTGATCATCTCAGGCATTTGTGACAGTAACAGAAAGCTAACTGACACACTTCTTGATTAACAATTCCCCATTTCCTCTTCCCTCCAGTCCCTGGAAACCACCATTCTACTCTCTGTTTTCTGAGTCTGGCTGCTTTAGATCCCTCATGTAAGAGGAATCAAGTAGTATTTTCCCTTCTTGTGATGGGTTCATTTCAATTAAAACAATGTCCACAAGGTTCATCCACATTGTCACAGATGCCAGGGTTTCCTTCTTTATTAAGTCTGGATAATATTTCCTTGTATATACAGTAAAGTGCCTAGGAATAATATTTAGTTAATGTTGGACTATATATACAACTATTGTTCTATAAGATTTAGTGGAGCTGAAAAATTCCCGTCACCTAGTGATGTCTTAGGCTAGGATTTAGCTTAAATGGTAGACTGTTGCTCTGCACTCTCTGAGGTCCTGAGTTTGATCCCCAACCCAGCAAAAATGGAGAAGGACCTGGCATTCCACTCACAAAAACAATCTCAAAACAATCAACTAGTAAAAACCCCATGAATCGCAGAGAAGCACTGACATAGTGTCAGGCATGGCACAGAGGTAGGGAGCATTTCATTCTTTTGTACACAGAGTCTCTCTGAGTTGGACCTGACTTGATGGCACCTAACAACAACAACAACAACAACAACAACAACAACAACAAGTGATATTATAGCCATCATAATGTTAGAGCACAATGCATTCTTCATATGTCTGTGGTAATGCTGGTGTCAACAAACCTATTGCACTGCTAGTTATATAAAAGTATAGCACACAAAAATGACTATGTTCCTGGTTTATGTGTTTACTATGTTATATTTTTTATCATAAGTTTACTGCAGGGCTAGGGATGTAGGTCAGTGGTAGAGCACTTGCCTAACCTGTGTGAAGTCCTGGGTTTTACCCGCAGCACTGAAGGGGGATAAAAAAGATTACTATAAAACAGTATGGCATATTGTGCCAACAATAACCTCATTATGACTCATGTTTCCTGCATCTCTTTTGCTTTGTTTTGTTTTGTTTTGCAATGCTAGGGATGGAACCCACAGTCTTATTCATGCTAGGTAAATGGTCTACCACTGAGCCACATCCCCAATAATGCATCTTTCAGTTGCATCACTTTGTCTTGTTCTTGATTTCATCTTGTCTTGTTTTGTTCATTGTAGTCTTAGGAGTAATGGGCTATACCATGTATATAGACCATATAGCCCAGGTATGTAATGTGCTGTGCTATCTAGGTTTATGTAAGCTCATTCAATAATGTTCATATGATGAAAGAATTGCCTGATGATGCATCTCTCAGAGCATATCCCCATTACCAAGAAATACATGATTGTATACGATACATTTTCTTTTTCCATTCATCCATCAGTGGACATTTAAGTTGTTTCCAAACCCTGGCTATTTTGATCAGAGCTACTGCTAAGAATACACACCAAGGAGAAGATAGTTTCTTCAACAAACAGTGCTGGGAAACCTGGATATCCACATGCAAAATAATGAAATTGGACACTTATCTTACACTATACACAAAAAATCAATTCAAAATGGATTAAAGGCTTAATACTAAGATCTGAACAGTAAAATCCCTACAAGAAAACATGGGGAAAAAACTTTATGACATTGGTCTTGGCCATGATTTCTTGGACATAACACCCAAAGCACAGACAACAAAAGAAAAAATAGTCAAGTGTGATTTCATCAAACTAAAAAGATTCTGCACAGCAAGGGAAATGATCAACAAAGTGAAAAAAAAAAAGAAAGAAATAGGAAGAAAATAGTAGCAACCTACATATCTGATAGGGGTTAATTTCCAACATATATAAGGAACTCCATAGCAAAAGATAAAACAGAACAAGAGAAGACTAATAGCCAATTTAAATATGGGCAAAATATTTGAATAGATATTTCTTCAAAGAAGACATGTAAATGGCCAGCAAATAGATGAAAAGGTGGTCAACATCAATAATCATCAGGAAAATGCAAGTCAAAACCACAATGAAGTATCACCACACACCTCTCGTGATGGCTGT
Organism: Pedetes capensis; assembly: GCA_007922755.1. Taxonomy (NCBI): domain Eukaryota; kingdom Metazoa; phylum Chordata; class Mammalia; order Rodentia; family Pedetidae; genus Pedetes; species Pedetes capensis. The sequence continues at coordinate 8,663 of VMDO01012335.1, read as the reverse complement.
TATCAAAAAAATTAATGGTAATGAGGATGAGAAGAAAAAGGAAGTCTTGTGCTTTGTTGATATATTCTGCTATGGAAAACAGTACACTGATTCCTAAAAATATTAAATATAAAACTACTATATAATCTAGCAATCCTACCTCTAGGTATTTTTTTGAAAGAACTGAAAGAATTAAAAGCAGGATGTCAAAGAGATATCTGTACCCTATGTTCTTAAACCCATTTTGGAGATGCCAAGAGATCTGACTTAAATCCTGACTTTGCCCCTCTTCCTGCAAAGCCAGCTCTTTCTCCCATCTGAGCTCTAGTTTCTCCCTGTATAAAATACAAAGGTGGGACCAGAAAATTCCAGGAGATCACCACAAATCCTGATAAGGGGCAAACTTGCCATTTCTTGTGCCATTTCAGATCCCAACAATCATGGATACTCTGATAATTGTGAGTAGTTGGCACAGGAAGGGGGTTCTCCCATCATCCTCTTCCCCCCAAATGCTCAGGTCAGGCTCCTGCTCATCTCAAATGCAGCTGCCCACCTAAAGTTTCCCAAATCCTCTCCTTGCCTTCCCCCCTCCTGTCTTTGTCTGTAACCTTTCCAATTGTTTATTTCCTCTGATGTTGTCTGAAGCTCCAGAATAATGGTCGCAGGAGAAGCAATCAGCTTGGCCTTCGACAAGCCATCGAAATAGACAGGCAAGCAGGGTATTAGGCTGTCAATTTCCAGGCCCTTCCAAATGTTAGAACAATTTTGGTGAATTACAAGCAATAGAAAATCACTTTGGGTGCTCATTAGGCAGGAAGCAGGAGTAATGATGAATGCTTGGAAGCGAAGGCAGAAGCAGGTTTTCCTGGCACCAAAAGCCCACCTTCCAGCATCTTCTTGGGATAGCTCAGTTAACCCTCACTCTTCTGGAGAAATCCCAAGGACTCTCCAGGGTTTGGTGAATGGAATTAGCTCTTCCGGGTTCTGAGCAAGTCACTGTGCATTTATGGAGTGCTTGTTGTCTATGTTGGGTCTCAGAGGTGAGCAAGACATACTTGCTATTTGGTTGCTCAGTCCAGTGCAAGAAAGGCACAGAGAAATGCCACAAAAGAGAAAATAGAAAGGATGGACAGGAGTAAGGAAGAGAGACAGAAGTTTCACAGAGGAGGTGGCATTTGAGTAGAGTCTTGAAGAAGGAGAACATTTACTCCACCATTAGTAATGATAGTAGTGAGGATTAACATATATATGTATATATGTATATGTGTGTGTGTGTGTGTGTGTGTGTGTGTGTGTGTGTTCAGTAGGTAGAGTGCCACTCTGCAGTCTCTGAGGTCCCAAGTTCAATTCTCAGCATCACAAAAATGGGAGAAGGATGTGGTAATCCTCTTCCGAGGCAATCCTGAAACAATCAGCCATTGACAACCCTATGAGGGTGGCTATGAGTCAGACACAACTTGATGGCACCTAACAACAACAACAACATATTACATATGTGTTACTATCCCATCACTATGACAAAATACCTGAGTGAAATCATTTAAAAGAAGGAAAGGTTTACTTTGGCTCACGGTTTCAGAGGTTTCAGTCCACAGTTAACTCACTCCATTCTTTCTGGGCTGTGGTGAGGCCAAACATCATGGAGGAAGGGTGTGATGGAGCAGGGCTGCACCCTTTGTGGCAGCCCAGAGCAGAGAGTGAGGAGGGTGCAGGCACAAGATATACCCTTCAAAACACACTCCCCATGACCCGTTTCCCTCAGCCCATCTCCTGTTCTCCACCACCTCCCACTAATGCCCTCATGATTCAATCACTTCGCAAAAGTCCCACTTCTGAACATTGCATTGAGGACCAAGCCTTCAACAGATTGAGCCTTCGAGACACTTCCTATCCAAACCACACATAATTCTATTATGTTCAAGTCTTGTAACCAAGAGCTGCAATGTAAGTTATATAACGTAGTGTAATAATTGACAATAGCCCTTAGGTCAATACTATTATTATCTCTATTTAATAGACAAGGAAATGGAGGTATAGAATTCAATTTATTACCTAAAGAAATACAGCCAATAAATGTTCAGGTTGGACAACATAAGAAATATATAAATGAGTCATCCAAAGCAAACCTGGGGTAGTTCTCACGGCTTTTTAGGGAAGATGAAAGGTGACTGATGAACAGAAGGAGCCTTGGACAAGAAGACTGGGGTTCAATTCCAGGTTCTACCACTCACTACTTTGTCAACCTAGGGAAGTTCCTTGAACTTTCAGAAACTTATATTCCTTAGAGAAGTTACCATGGTCACAGGTGTCCAGGAGCAACACTCAGCAATAGTGACAGATGGAAGTCAGTGTCAGAAAACTAGACCAGCCTTCAATCCATCATTCATAACATTCACTGAGCACCTGCTATGGGCCTGGCACCAGGTAAAGTGTTATGGGGAGAAGGACAAATGAGACCAGATCTTTGCTGTCATGATAAATGCAGTGTGGGAGGGAATGCTTATAAGTGTTAACCTATGTGTTTGCCTAGGCTCTGGGGTCACTGGATTCTTCCCATTTTATCCCAAAGGTCTCCTCTCTCCCCTGTTCCCCAGGCTGTACATGAAAGGATAAGCCATCCACTGTACAACATAAAATGTGCTGCGAGCACTGACAAATGCAGACAGTCACATGCACCAGCAGAGCTCATTTTGCTGCTGCAGACACTAAGTGGACAGAATAGAGGAAGGAAAAGAAAAAGTTGGGAAGGGACATCCCTAACCAAAGAGGATAGGGTGGAGATTTTCTAGGGGGAAGGAATTGGCCTCAAACCTAAAGTGCCAGCATATAAAAGAATACAAAGGGACTCGGCAGCATCTAAGGGGACCCTGTTGGCAAGAGGTCAGCCTGCTCAGTCATTGATCGTCCAGCTCGCCATGATTTTTTTCTGTGCCCTGAGAAGCTGCCTCTGACTGGTCCATCCTGTGAAAACCATCAATGGCCCCAGGGTCTCTAATACCTGCAAGGAGGACCCCAGAGAAGAGGTAGAGGACTTGGACACCTTGGAATGACCGTGGCCTCAAGGAAAAGCCTCAATCTCTGACTGAGGCAGCCCTAGAAGCAGCCAGCTAAAAACTCTCTCTTTCCCTGGTTTGGGGAGGGAGTTGGAGAAACAAAAGCCTCAGAGACGCTGATGTTAAGATGGAACCTGTCCAGGGCCTTCTGTTACCAATGACAGCCAGGTCAATGCTACCAGTGGAAAACTCTCCTACATATGATGACCTTCAATCAAAGTCTGGACCCCAGACACCATGTCCTAGGGTAAAGAGGGTAGTTATGGAGCCAGCTGCTGCCAGGCTGGAGTTACAGCTGAAGGGCCCGGGTAGGCAGTAGGTACCAAGATACAGACATTCAATAGGAAAAAACAAAACCCTCATATCTGGACCAGAATGGTGGTTGAGAAGGGGACTCAGTGGTGACCTGAGAGCATGAAGCTGGGGCCCTGTTTTCCTCAAGTCAGGGATGGTCCTAGCCCCTGCAGGAGGATGAAGTCAGGGCTAGGGCTCAAGTGGCTTCAGCCTGGAGGAAAGGGTGAGGTGCATATGGAGTGAGGCTGGGTCTGGGAGCTAAACAGCACTTGATGCACAAAGATGGCTGTAAAACGCTTGCCTGTTAAGCCAAGGTCAACTGCGGAAGCCCAAAGTAGAAGAAATACAGATGAAAAGAAGCATATATGAGAAAGGATTTAGAAGTAAACGACAGCTGCAAGCTCTGTAGAAGCCAATCCTAAATTAAAGCTAGAGCTGTCCCAAGTACACAACAGTCAGGCAGACTGTCAGAATTTGACAGAGGCCTCTTTTTAGCTGGTGGAAAGAACAGATAACTTAAGATGCATGGACACAGGGCCTGATCAAAAGCACTGAGGCTGTGAAGTCAGACAAACATCGACTCAAATCCTGACTGGGGTGTTTGGCAGCTGTGAAACCTTATTGTTGTTGTTAGGTGCCATCCAGTTGTGCCCAACTTATAGCAACCCTCCTAGGGCTTTCAATGGCTGACTTTTGGGATTGCCTTGGGAGTGGGTTGCCATGTCCTTCTCCCATTTTTGTGGTGCTGGGAATCAAACTCAAGACCTCAGAGACTGCAGAGCGGCGCTCTACCAACTAAGCTAAATTCCAGCCCTGTGCAACCTTAGGGGCACCATTTTGCATCTCTGAGCTTGAGTTTCCTCAAGTGAAAAGGGTATTGGGAAGATGGCAGGAAATAGAGAAAGAGAGCAACCTGTAAAGTTCCTGGCAAACAATAGATGCTTAAAATATAGAAGATGTCAATGATGGTGAAGGGGATGAGGCTGAGGGTGATGGCGGTAGTGGTGGGGGTGATGGCGATGATGGAGATGGTGGTGGCAATGATGGTCATGATGGTGGAGGAAGAAATGGTGGTGGTGATGGGCACTAAGATGATAGAGCTGCCTTTTAAGTAAGCCAGGCTGTGATGACAGGTTCTCACCAGATCCCTGTAGATCCTGGGTACCCTTATACCCTGGAGAGATGGAGAATAAGCATCCGGGCGAGAGTAAATGGAATGTTGCGGCGGCAAGCCTCTGAGAAGAGAAATACTTCATTTCACAGCCAGCGGAAGCGGAACTGAGGGTGGGCAATAAAAATAGCTGTCATTGGCAGGGCTTTCACCATGGACAGCGAGAGGCAAGGTCCTTCCCTGTGCATCACCCACCACACATTGGGAAGACAAGGCTCCCTCAGGACAGAGGGAGCCCTTGTGCAAGACCCTGAAGGAAAGAAGTTAAGGCAATGGCAAAGTGGCAACAAAGAAGAGAGGGAGACAAAATAAGGTTCAGCAGAGGAAATGAATCAGCACATAGGAAGCTCCTGGGATGGTGCGCATCACAGAATAAGAACCCAAGGACCTCTGACTCTGCATCATCACCGTCATCGGAACGGACTTCCTAAGGGTCGCAGTTGCACCAAGATGGGAGAGAAAGGAGAAGGGAAAGAGCTCCCCATCCTGGGAAGTATCCAAGCAATCATCATCAGACCTTCACAGAGGCAGCAGAAGAGCACATGGAGGCACTGGGTGGGGGCGAGGCTTGGATCTACCAGGTTGGGGAACCACTCTGACCATTACTCCCTAGAGATGCCCCCACCCCAGAAAGCCTTCTGCATAAGGAGACCCACCTGTCATCTCAGCATCTGGACTAAAGGTAAATTGGACAGAGGAGGGGCCCAGCCCAACTCTGGGCATAAGTGCACCTGGGGGCTGACTCTCTCTCTGCACCTTAATCCCTTTTGAACTTGTCCTGCCTGCTTTGTTCCTCCATTTTAATGACTCCATTCTCTCCACCCCCCACAGCCTCACGTGGATCAACCCCCACAGTGGGGAGCCCCTTAATTGGCAGCGCCTTGCCAGGGCTCAGCTGCACAGGTGGAGAGGCATTTAGTGGTGTTTGTTCTGTGCAGGGAAGGAAGGGGGAGTTCTTCAAAACCAAGTCGCTACAGCAGCTTGTTCAACACAATCTGAAGGTGATAAATTGGACCTGATTTTTTTCCTGCCATTTTTCCCCCTGCCGGTTCTTCTGACAAGTGGCCACTGCTGAGATTGCTGAAGGGGACAGAATTGCTTTCTCCAGTAGCAACTGCCTCCCGCCGCCGCCCTCATCCCTTCTCTTCCTTCCTTCAGGGGCCACCCCACCCACTCCTGGGCCAGCCCTTGGTGGTGCCCAGCAGACCCAGGGCAGCAGGTCTGTGGGTCCACGCCTCCTGAAAGAAAGGCCTGGAATGACAGCTGAAGAGGCTGAGGCTTGGGCTCAGATACTAAGGCTCTGGAAGTCTTCTTCCCTGCTCTTCCCTCCCTGCTCAGTAATTCACTGACTCCACCAGCATTTATTTAGTACCTACTATGTGCAGAATTGGGGCTGGGATTTAGCTCAGTGGGTAGAGCGCTATGCTGCAGTCTCTGAGGTCCCGAGTTCAATTCCCAGCACCGCAAAAATGGGAGAAGGGCCTGGCAACCCACTCCCAAGGCAATCCCGAAGCACTCAGCCATTGAAAACCCTATGAGGGTCGCTATGAGTCGGATACCGACTCGACGGCACCTAACAACAACAACAACATGTGCAGAATTGGGCTGGGATTTAGCTCAACTAGTAGAGCACTACATGGCAGTCTCTGAGTTCAATTCCCAGCACGGCAAAAATGGGAGAAGGACCTGGCAATCTACTCCCAAGGCAATCCTGAAACAGTCAGCCATTGAAAACCCTATGAGGGTCGCTATGAGTCGGACAGACTCAATGGCACCTAACAACAACAACAATAACATGTGCAGAATTAGGAGAAGGACCCCGCAACCCACTCCCAAAAATCAATCTGCCATTGAAAACCTTAAGAACAGCAGAGAAGCACTAACAATAGTGTGTCCCCTGCTGTACATAGAGTCGCTATGAGTTGGATACTGACTCGATGGCACCTAACAACAATAACATGTGCAGAATAGCCTCCAGCCATACTGCACATACACTGTGGTGTCCGATCCCATCAGATCTCAGAAGCTAAGCAGAGTCAGGCCTGGTTAGTACTTGGATGGGAGACCACGTAGGAATACCAGGTGCTGTAGGTTTGGGGGAAGGACCCAGCAACCCACTCCCAAAATAACAATCTGCCATTGGATACCCTATGAATAGCAGAGAAACACTGACAATAATGTTTCACCTGTTGTACGTAGGATCCCTATGAGTCAGATAGCACCTAACAGCCACTATGAGTCAGATGGCACCTAACAACAACAATGTGCAGAATGGTGCTAGAGACGAATATCGAATACTCCATGGACTGCCAAAAGATCTGTCCTGGAAGAAGTGCAGCCAGAGGGCTCCTTGGAAACAAGGCTGGCTAGACTGCATCTGACATATTTTGGACATGTTGTTGTTGTTGTTGTTGTTAGGTGCCGTTGAGTCGGTATCCGACTCATAGCGACCCTCTGTACAACAGGGGAAACACTATTATCAGTGCTTCTCTGCTGTTCATAGGGTTTTCAATGGCAGATTGATTTTTGGGAGGGGGTTGCCAGGTCCTTCTCCCAAGCCTACAGCTTCTGGTGTTACCAGGCGGTCTCCCATCCAGCTACTAACCAGGACCGACCCTGCTTAGCTTCCGAGATCTGGCGGGATAGGATGCCACAGGGCTACAGCTGCAGGCGGACATGTTGTTAGCAGTGACCAATCCCTGGAGAATGACATCCTGTTTGGCTGAGTGACAACTCAATGAAAAAAGGGAGACCCTCAACAAGATTGATTGACATAGTATCTGCAATAATGGGCTTAAACATAAAAAAGATCATGTGCCTGGCATTGTGTCAGGAGTTTCATTCTGTTGTACATAGAGTTGCTATGAGTTGGACCCAACATAATGGCACCTAACAACAACAACAACAACATGCATAAAGAGCAATAAACAGGACTGACAATATCCCTGCCCTGGTGAGAGAGACACAGACATAGACCATGAACAGTATATATAATAAATCAACAAATAATATATATCTAGAGAGTGTTGAGGGCTGTAGGGAACAAAAACAAGCAGAGGAGGAAAAGGGTGACTGAGAACAGGGAGTGGGAGTGGGGGCTGCAGTTTTCAGGAAGATGAGCAAGGCAGCCCAGCTGCTTCCCTCTGCTGCCCATCCCTCCATTCTGGCTCTCATTCCTTCACCTCTGAACCCATAGGCATGCCCTCATTCATTCACTGCACCATTCCCACATTCACTCCTGCAGCCATTCAGATGCAGCCTCACCGGTTCCCTGATTCCAAAGTCCTCTGTTCTCTAATCTGGTCCCCAACTTCTCTCTGCTTGCTCACTCACTCACAGGTTCCCTTAAGTGCTCGGCCACCCATGCGCATCTGGGGCACTTTTCACTTCCTTCTGCACAAGCGCCTCCTGCGCCCCCCTGTTCTGCCCCTGGGATTCAGTTGTCCTCATCCATTGAAAGGCTGCCTCCTCTCCTCTCCTCGCCTCCTGCAGCCTGAGCTGAGAGCCGCTCCTTCCCTCCAGGGTTGGCCCTGTCCTGGCCTGTAGGTGAAGGGCTCCTGCTCAGGGTCCCCATGCTCTTTCCCTTTCCCTGTCACCCTACTGGTCCAGCAGCAGGTTTCATAGCTGGACAAGCCCCACAAAAGCACAAGCTCTTCGATTGGGGGGCAGTGTCTTATCTCCACACCTAGACGCCTACTTGGCACATGATAGACATTCCGTGAAAATACTTGTAAAGTCATCAACTGTCAGAAAAGGTCTGGATTCCTTAATAGGACCCCAATTGCTCAAGAAATTGCAACAAGAATAGATAAATGGGACCACATGAAATTAAGAAGCTTCTGCACAGCAAAAGAAACAATTAACAGAGTCAAGGAAACCTCCACAGAATGGGAAAAAAATCTTCGCATTTTATGCATCTGACAAAGGTCTAATTACTAAATTTGTAAGGAACTCAAGGAAAAAAAAGCCCAAAAACCAAACAACCCAATACACAAATGGGCAAAGGAACTGAGTAGATAGTTCTCAAATGAAGAGGTCCATAAAGCCATGAAACACATGAAAAAGTGCTCAATATCCCTAGCCATTAGGGAAATGCAAATCAAAACAACGCTGAGATTTCACCTTACACCAGTAAGAATGGCCAAGATCAATAAAACAAACAACAA
>VMDO01012334.1:0-62694 GCA_007922755.1 Pedetes capensis | reverse complement strand
AAGTTCTTAAAAAGACAAGAAAAAAAGAAAAGGCCAAATTACATGTCCAAAGAGACACTGGACCTTGCCCTTGAACGTCGAGCAGCTAAAGCAAAAGGAAGACATGATGAAGCTAAGGAACTAAACAGAAGATTTCAGAAGGCAGCTCGAGAAGACAAAAACAAATATTATAATGACATGTGCAAGGAGCTGGAGGCAGGAAACCAAAAGGGAAGAACACGCTCTGTGTTTCTCAAGCTTAAGGAAGTAAAGAAAAAATTCAAGCCTCGAGTGGCAGGAGTGAAAGAATCTACAGGGAAAATATTAAATGATGCAGAAAACATCAAAAGAAGATGGGAAGAATACACAGAGTCATTATACAAGAAAGAATTGGTAGATGACCAACCATTCCAAGAGGTTGCATATGAAGAGGAACCAATGGTGTTGAAGGATGAAGTGGAAGCTGCCTTGAAAGAACTGGTGAAACACAAAGCTCCAGGAATTGATGAGATACCAATAGAGATGTTTCAACAAACAGATGCAGCACTGGAGGTGTTAACATGTTTATGCCAACAGATTTGGAAAACTGCTACTTGGCCAACTGACTGGAAAAGATCCATATTTGTGCCTATTCCCAAAAAAGGGGATCCAACTGAATGTGCAAACTATCGGACAATATCATTAATATCACACACCAGCAAAATTCTACTGAAGATCATTCAGAAGCGACTGCAGCAATACATAGACAGGGAATTACCGGAAAATCAAGTGGGATTCAGAGAGGGCGGGGAACTAGGGACATCATTGCTGGTCAGGTGGATATTAGCTGAAAGCAGAGAATATCAAAAAGATGTTTATCTATGTTTTATTGACTACACAAAAGCATTTGATTGTGTGGATCACAACAAATTATGGATAACACTTTGGAAAATGGGAATACCAGAACACCTAATTGTGCTCATGAGAAATCTGTACATGAACCAGGAAGCAGTTGTTCGAATAGAACAAGGAAACACTGAGTGGTTTAAAGTTGAGAAAGGTGTGCATCAGGGCTGTATACTTTCACCCTATCTCTTCAATTTATATGCTGAGCAAATAATCTGAGAAGCTGGACTTTATGAGGAAGAACGTGGCATCAAGATTGGAGGAAGACTCATTAACAACCTGAGTTATGCAGATGACACCACTTTGCTTGCTGAAAATGAAGAGGATTTAAAACATTTACTGATGAAGATCAAAGATCATAGCCTTCAATATGGGTTGTGACTAAACATCAACAAAACAAAAATCATTGCGACTGGGTCAGCACACAACTTCACAATAAATGGAGAAAAGATTGAGGTTGTCCAAGATTTTGCTTTGCTTGGCTCTATAATCAACACCCGTGGAAGCAGCAGTCAAGAAATCCAAAGACGCATTGCTCTAGGAAAGGCTGTGGCAAAAGACTTCTTTAGAGTATTGAAAAGCAAAGATGTCACATTGAAGACGAAGGTGCGTCTGACTCATGCCATGGTATTTTCGGTCGCATCATATGGTAGTGAAAGCTGGACATTGAACAAGAGAGACAGAAAAAGAATTGATGCTTTTGAATTGTGGTGCTGGAGACGTCTATTGAATATACCATGGACTGCCAAAAGAACCAACAGATCTGTCCTAGAAGAGGTACAACCAGAGTGCTCCTTGGAAGCAAGAATGGCCAGACTGCGTCTTACATATTTTGGACATGTAGTCAGGAGAGAACAATCCCTGGAGAAGGACATCATGTTTGGAAGAGTGGCAGGTCAACAGAAAAGAGGAAAACCCTTCACCAGATGGATTGACGCAGTGTCTGCAACAATGGGCTTAAACATAAATAAGATGGTTTGCCTGGCACAGAATCGGCAAGTGTTTCGATCTGCTGTACATAGGGTCGCTATGAGTCGGACTCGACTCGATGGCACCTAACAACAACAACAACAACCAATCATTTTGGGCTGGGATTTAGCTCAGTTGGTAGAGTGCTGCTCTGCAGTCTCTGAGGTCCCAAGTTCAATTCCCGGCACCACAAAAATGGGAGAAGGATGTGGCAATCCACTCCTGAGGCAATCCTGAAACAGTCAGCCATTGAAAACCCTATAAGGGTCGCTATGAGTTAGACACGACTCGACGGCACCCAACAACAACAACAACAACCAGTCATTTACTTTCCATATCACTCAGTCACAGCAAAATGACAAAATGACAGCAAAATAAAGAATGAGAAAATAAAGATACATGAATCTTCCATTGCTTGAAGCTAAAGTACTAGTGCTATATTCCAAAATTGTCTTTTTAGCCTGAAGCCATGTCTCAGTCTTTAGCTCAGATCTGTTAGTACACTGGCTACATCAAAGTGTGCCAAGTTCTTGACCTTGTTGTATTTACTAGAAACAGTATAATAAGAAAGATCTTAAAATTCCCAAGTAGGCAGGCCACCAAAAAGAAACATCTTTTTTTTCATCTAGTACCTTGGAAAAGACCTAAGGCCTGTTCTTGATCTATGCTAAAGTACTTGGTCTGTATCCAACTTAGGTATATTGAAGATAGTTTTTTATACCAGTGAAAACTCAGTGGAGATATTAGCTGCTATGGAAGTAAAGGGGAAAAAAATTATGAACTACATTACTTTTACATTTTTATTTTAGAAGAAGATATACTCAATTTTCTATTCTAGTATTCTTAGGTTTAATGACTCAATATATAGATACAATCATGCCTTGCTTATTTGTGACTGGGTTAGAGGCTTTTTTGCTTTTTGTCAGTACTGAGGGGTTGAACAAATGGCCTCATGCATACTATGCAAGTGCTCTAGCACTGTGCTGTACCCACAAATGATTTTTTACCTTTATCTTTTTAATCTGAAGATAGGGTCTCATAAATTGTACAGGCTGTCTCTGGCTTTGAACTCATGATCCTCCTACCTCAGCCTCTTGAGTCACTGTAATGACAGGTGAGTGTCACAGTGCTCAGAAGTTAGAGTATTTTTAAAAGCAGTTTAATTTCCTTTTTAATTCATAAAAATTATAGGACCCACACTAATAACTTGAAGAAAATGTATATATTTACCAATAAAACAAAATGCTTACTTAGTTCAACAAAAATCTTAATGTCTACATGCTAAGTAATTATTTAAAGATATGCTCACTAATGACTATACAAATCTGATTTTTGTAAACTGCTATGATTATATCAATTTGTTTAATGTTCACCATCTTGAATAAGTTTGACTAAAACAGAGTTTTCAATTATCTGATCTCACAGATCAAATGCTTATCTTAGAAAATTTTGAATTTCCATGTATTAATAATGCACTTAATTGTATAATAAAGTTCATTATATAAAGAGTATCATGAATAAGATACTATAATAATTGTCATCACTTATTGAGTTTTAAAGTAATGCTAGGCTTTTTGCATGTAACACCTCATTTAATTAACCTTAAGTTCCTACAGAATAGGTATTAGTATACTCATTCAACTTACAAGAAAAGAAAGGCTCAAAGAATATGGTAATTTCCCCAAGGTCACAAGTATAAAGTGGCAAAGGAATTCAGCACCGAATCATTTTTTACACTAAAATCTGTGTTCTTTCTCATTTTGCGTTGCCTCCTCTAATTTTAGAGCATAAACCAGCCTCCATTTAGAAAAACATGCTTTGAAATCAAATGAAATAGGAGAAAAGATGCAATGAACAGATTGAGAATAAAATCATACATAAACTTGAGAATAATCTTATAATACACAAAACAAGTTTGCATCTGTTATTCTAATGTACCATCTGTATTATAATAGCATATTTTCATAATTTATTCATGCTGTTAAATTATTTTTCTCAATGTAAATCAAGTGCATTTCTTTTACTTAGGGGATGTTTTCTAGCATATCTGACTGAAAGGTCCTTGCTAGCTGATGCTGATTGGTAATAGACAATCAGAAAATTTCACCAGTGCCAACACATTTGAATGCCTTGCCCCTGTTTAAGAGCATGCCTCAATCTTATTAGAAAAGACACACTTAAGAGATGGGGAAAAAAAAAGGCATGCAGTGCTTGACAGGTAGCAAGATCTCAACCAAAAGAAGTAAATGTCTGTTTTACTGTGTTCTGATGCTCTGACAGAGGACTTGAGACTGAATAATTTATAAAGAAAAATAACTTATTTCTGATAGTTCTACAGCCTGGGAAGCCCAAGAGAGCATAGTGCTTGCCCTGGATAGGCATCTAGTGAGGGCCTTACAGCTGCATCGTAGCATGGTGGAGGACATCACATGACGAGACATGTTACCAAGCTACTCCTTCAATAACACATCAATGCGTTAATTTATGAATAAATTAATACATTCATAAGGGCAGAGGGCCCATGACTCAATTTCCTTCAAAATGTCCTGCCTCCAAATTAGGTTTCTGACAGATGATTCTGGGGACAAACATTCAAGCCATAGCAGTGTTGAAAGATGAGCAATTAGCCCTAATATGTGGCACTTCAGATAAGTCAATGCATAAAACCTTCATGAACACCCAAGTCACATTCTTCTAAGTTGGGATCTCTGGATACAGACTCAGAGATGGATTTGGTTATGGGAAGTTTATTAGTGGGTACTCTCAAATGTACCACCACAGAGGAAGTAAAGTAAGAAGCATTGGGCAGAGGGGGAAGTTGAATTGCAGTTTGATTGCAGGAAAGCCTTTGGCTAACCCCACAGGGAACAAGGGAGCCAGGACATCCCTTCCAAGAAGCCACATGAAGGAAGGGGGCTAGGCCTCTGGATTCCTCATCAATTGGTCTTTGAGCTTACCTGTGATCTGTCAGCAGTCAAAGTTCTGGTAGCAAGGGAAATGAATACCTCAGTCACAAGGTGGTGAACCTGGATAGCACAATATAGCTTTCTGCTGCATGTGGCCATTTTTCTAAATGGTACAAGAAAAGTGGTTAAAAATGGTTTGAAAACAAAATGTTTAATGACAATGCACAAAGTTACCATTTTTTGCACACCAATATTCATAGCAGCATAATTTCTAATAGCCAAAATATCAGAAGCAGGAAAAATGTTCTAAAATAGGTGAAAAGTTCAATAGTTGCCATTTTTAAAAGTCTACCATATATTTTCAAACAAACATAATTATTTTTATAATCTTTAAAATAGCTCAAGTGGTATGCTTTTCTTAATTATGCTTTATAGATAAGAAAAATGAGATTCAGAGATATTAAATAATTTCTCCTCAGACAAATGATATTTTTTTCCTTAATAGGCTACTACATTGGAGAGCTTCTAATTTGATAGGTCATTTTTAATCAAATAACCATATGATATATTATGCCAAGAATGACAACTTAAAGAGAAATGGGTTTGCATTTGTCATCAAAAAAGGCATCTCAAGATGTGTCCTAAAGTACAATGCTGTCAGTAATAGAATAATATCCATATGTCTACAAGAAAGGTGGCTGCAGTCTCTGAGGTTCCGAGTTTGATTCCCAGCACAACAAAAATGGAATAAGGACATGGCAATCCACTCCTGACGCAACCCCTAAACATTCAGCCATTGAAAACCCTGTGAGAGTCACTATGAGTCAGGCATGACTCCATAGCACCTAACAACAACAAAAACAAGAAAGGCCAGTCAATCTGACTATTAGTCAGATTTAAACAACTGCTACTAAGGCCACAAGTGAGGAAAGACAAGATTTTTACAAGCTTCTGCAGTCTGAAATGCATTGATCATTCAATCAGGATGCACTGATAATTACTGGTGATTGGAATGCAAAAATTGGAAACAAAGAAAAAGGCTCAATAGTTGGAGAGTATGGTCTTCTTGAGAGAAATGAGGCTGCAGATTACATGGTAAAATTTTGTCAGAAATGCCCTTTCTAATGCAAATACATTTTTCACCAACATAAGCAGTGACTATACACGTAAAATTACCAGATGGAACATACAGGAACCAAATTGACTACATTTGTGGAAAGAGGTGATGGAAAATCTCCATATCAGAAGTCAAAATAAGACCAGGTGCTGATTGTGAATCAGACCATAAACTGCTCATATGCAGGTTAGAAGTAAAATTGAAGAAAATTAAAACAAGTTTATGGGAGCCAATATATGATCTTGAATATAGTCCACCTGATTTCAGAGACCATATCAAGAATAAATTTGATGCATTGGACTAATGATTGAGACTAGATGAGTTGTGGCATGATGTCAATGACATCATTCATGAGAGAAGCAAAAAGTTATTAAAAACACAAGAAAAAGGAAAGACCAAATTACATGTCAGAAGAGACTCTGAAATTTGCCCTTGAATGTCAAGTAGCAAGAGTAAAAGGAAGACATGACAAAGTTAAAGAACTAAACAAAAGACTTCAAAGGACAGCTTGAGAAGACAAAATCAAATATAATGACATGTGCAAAATGTTGAAGATAGAAAACCAAAAGGGAAGAACATGTTCTGCTTTCCTTAAGTTGAAAGAACTGAAGAAAAAATGCAAACCTCAAGTGACAATAGTGAAGGATTCTACAGGTGAAATATGAAATGACACAGGATACATCAAAAGAAGATGGAAGGAATACACAGTCATTATACCATAAAGAACTGATGGATAATCAACCATTTCAAAGATTGCATATGATAAGGAACCATTGGTACTGAAGGAAGAAGTGGATACTGCCCTGGAGGAATTAGTAAAACACAAGGCTCCAAGAATAGATGAAATACCAATTGAGATATTTCAACAAACAGGTGCAGCAGTGGAGGTGCTTACTGTTTATGCTAAGAGATTTGGAAAACAGCTACCTGACCAACTGATTGGAAGAGATCTATATTTGTTCCTATTTCCAAGAAAGGGGATCCAACCAAATGCAGAAATTATTGAACAATATCATTAATATCTCAACACAAAAAATTTGCTAAAGATCATTCTAAAGGACCTGTAACAGTATGTTAACAGGAAACTGCCAGAGAATGAGGCTGGATTCAGAAGAGGACATGGAAGCAGGGACATCCTTGCTGATGTCAGATGGACATTAGTCAAAAGCAGTGAATACCAGAAATTTGTCTATGTTTTTTTCTTTTGTTTTGTTTTTTTTATTATTTGTTTTGTTTTGTTGTTTTTTGATTTTTTTCTTCTTTTGGTGGGACTGGGGACTGAACCCAGGGCCTTGCACTTGCATGCTCTGCAAGTGCTGGACCACTGAGCTGCACCCCCAACCCTTTTTTTTTTTTAAATTTTTGAGACAGAGTCTCACTAAGTTACGAAGACTGCCTCTGGTCTCGAATTTATAATCCTCCTGCCTCTGCCTCCCGAGCCGCTGGGATTACAGGCATGCACCACCAGGCCCAGCTTATCTATGTTTTATTGGCTATGCAAAAGCTTGTGACTGTGTGGATCACAACAAATTTTGGATAACATTTTGAAGACTGAGAATATCAAAACACTTAATTGTACTAATGAGGAATATGTACATGGACCAGTTCTGCAGTCATTTAAGCAGAACAAGGAAACACTGCCTGTTTTAAAGTGAAGAAAAGTGTACTTGAGTGATGTGTCATATCACTCCACCTCTTCAATCTCTATTCTGAACAAATGTTCTGAGAAGCACAACACTTTGAAGAAAATATGGCATCAGAATTGGAGGAAGACTCATTAACAATCTGTGATATGCAGATGACACAATTTTGCTTGCTGAAACTAAAGATTTGAAGCTTTTACTGGTGGAGATCAATGAACACAGGCTTCAGTACTTATGGTGCCTCCAAATCAAGAAATGAAAATCTTTACAGCTGTTTCAGTAAAGACCTTCATGATAAATGGAGAAAGGATTGAGATTGTCCAAGATTTCCTTTTCTTGGTTTTGCAGTCAACACCCACAGAAGCAGCACTCAAAGAAATCAAAAGACTCATTGTATTGATAAAAGCTGTTGCAAAGGACCTCTTTAAAGTGTTGAAAAATAAAAATGTCACTTTGATATTTTTTATTTCCTGCAGCCATGCTACTGTGGCATCCAATCTCATCAGATCTCAGAAACTTAGCAGGGTCAGGTCTGCTTCGTACTTGGATGGGAGACTGGCTGGAAACACCAGGTGCTGTAGGCTTGGGAAAAGGACCCAGAAACCCATTCCCAAAAAACAATCAGCCACTGAAAACCCTATGAATAGCAGAGAAGCACTGACAATAGTGTTTTGCCTGTTGTAGGTAGGGTCGCTATGAGTCAGACACTGATTGGCAGTACCTAAGAACAACAACAACATAGTTTTCTAAAATATCTTTACTTCTATTAATTGATGTTTGAAGCACAATATTTTACAGATGTAATATTTAATTAAAACAATAGAAATGTCACTAACAGGAGTACCTGTGATTTCTTCTACAGAGAATGTATAAATATTAAAAGTTAGCTTTATTAGAAAGCATATAATAACCAAAAACACAAATTTTGCATTACAAAAAACTGTATTCTATATATGAGTAACAGTAGAAATTAACAGGGGCTGGGATTTAGCTCAGTTAGTAGAGCGCCGCTCTGCAGTCTCTGGGGTCCCGAGTTCGATTCCCAGCACCACAAAAGCAGGAGAAGGACGTGGCAACCCACTCCTGAGGCAATCTGGAAAACAATCAGCCATTGAAAACCCGATAAGGGTCGCTATGAGTCAGACAGGACTGGATGGCACCTAACAACAACAACAAGAAATTAACAGAGTACTTAGATCTAACAGTTTCAATGGCATAATCTTGCCTTGATCATTACCATGAAAATAGCTAGGAAGGGATGTTTATTCTAAGAGATTTTTTTAAACAAACCAATTATAAGATAATAACTTATAGTGGAAATATTGACTACTTGGATCGGAATTTTCCTTTCTCTCCCTGTAAAGTGTACTACATAACATGGCAAATAAGAGGACTCTCAAACAAACTCCATTTTCAATGAAATTAAGAGAGAAAATATCTGCTAAATTCAAAATATACATAAAGCTCCCAGAAAGACCTTAAAACTGAGAAATCCAGCATAAAATGCTATTAGAAATGTCACAGAGTATAAGCAATGCTGAATTTATTCTGAAAATGAAGGACAGTTTTATAGTCTGTGTTTATTGTGGTTATAGTGGGAGCCACTGTGACCAAGGCTAAGATCAAACAGAACTGAGATTAAGCAGGGAAGAGACCTTGGGGTTTAATTGGGGAGAGATGGCAGCAGTATAATCTCAGAATTCTCTAGAAATCATTAAATTGTTGAAAGTGAGGAGCCTACTTTGGAACAGAAACCATGTGCTGAGATTGCAGGAACCAGTGGGGGAAGAGGGAGAAAATTACTGGAAGCAGAGATCTTTTGGGATGCAGTTCTCTTTGGAGAAATACAGGAAGCCAACTGTCCAAGAGGAATGTAGATAGAAACCATTATCTGAGAAGAGTGTATTTTTTTTACCAAAAGAACAGGAATCTTCTAATTCCTAAGTCTAGAAAATATTTTTTTCCCTCAACTAAAAGAATGTCCTCAAATGGTTCTTCCATAGTAACCCAATTTTCTTACAAAATATAGAAAGGAGGCAGCACATTGTCAATAAAATGTAAGGGATTTTGGGGGACTGGGAGGAGATATATAAAAAAAAATCCTCAGATGCCAAGTAGATGGGAACTGTTACAAACATTCCACCATGAATTTGATTATATATAAAGTGAGAGGGTACCAAAAATATACACATTTTAAGAAAGGAAAACTATATTAAAATTATAATAATATATACCAACTGCAAAAGATGAGTACAAGTCATGTTTGACTTCTGAAATTACAAGAAGTGCTCAAAGTGGCTACCATAGCAGAGGACTTGTGCATATAACATATAGTACCATGTGTCACAAACTTATCATGAATGTTTGCATTTGTTAGGCATGTTGGACATTCTGTTCATATTCACACCTCTATTATTGTACTTTCACAACATTCTCAAATGTCAAAAATCACTTCAAAATTGTTTTGCACTCCTTGAACAACAGCCAAGCTTTTACTATTTTCTTTCACTGTCCTGCCTGTCCCCTGTGGGCACTAGCATTCATTTGATTAATATCATCTTTTGAATAAAACTTATACTACACATTGCTACTGCAATTCAATTCAACTTCAAAAAGTAATACATAGAAAACATCTCTTAAAGTGCATATATATTTTTGGCACCCTGATATAGAAATATATGTGTGTATATACATATGTGTGTGTTGTGTGTGTGGAGAAAGAGTAATCTAAATTGTAGTCAATATGAAGGAGTATCATGAAGCCAAAATATAAAACTTAAGGAAGAGACGACATTTTTATCTACCAGGAAAATGGTGACAGATTAGTTTTAAATACTTCTACTGGAAAATACAAAGGGTAAACCAAAAAGAAAGATAAAAAACCTGAGGTATAAGGAAGGAGGTAAGAGAAAATGGTAGATTAGAGATCCCACCTTCCTGCTTCTCCTCAAGGTTGAAACAAAACAATTACCAGTCTGCACAGAGAGGTAGTGTGGTGTACAAAGGCCCTGGAGGGAAACAGTAGACATTTAGAAACCAGGTGAAGTCTGGAAAGGTTTGATTTTAAATTTTCAAAATAAACAAAAATAAATCCTAATATTGGGTGTTCAGCAACATGGTAAGGAAGGGGAGAAAATCCCTCTTAGTAGAACTTCAAGCAAAAGAGTGAAAGAAATCCTCAGTGAGCTCTACAGGTGCAGAATCTGGCACTCTGGAAAATATAGTTTAGGATGGGTGATCTACAATCCAAACACCCAGCAGGCACTGGGGAAAAACCCTCTGCACTTTCTAGCTTGCTGACTGGTGTAGAGGTGGGGAGCCAATTTAAGAGGGGTATTATCATGATCCCTTGTGACTAGGGGATCCAAGGTCCCCGCATTTTTATATCTCTACATTTTGAAGGCTTCTCTTATTCACTGGCTACTACCCTGAGAGTGAGTGTGGGCCCAGAGAACTGGTTGTGACTTGGAGGCTGATTCCAGGACATTATGGGAAGTGCAGATTGTGCTACTAAGGAAAGTGGAGATGACTTCTACTTGGGAACAGTGGTCTGATCTCAGGGAAGAGGAACAAGATGAGCTGAGTATGCATGTGTGAGTAGGAGCTGGGACAAAGAGCTGTGTGTCTGAGTGTTGGGGATTTTTAAAATCATGTCCCACAACTAGGGTCCCTCATGACAGCCTGAGGGACTGACCCCTAGTTGACCCAGGTCTCATCTCACTCACTCAAACCAGCCCCTCCCATTGAGTGAGCAAAGGTGGCCCCTGGCCAGCCTGACCTGCTCTAATCACCCTAATTTTGATTGGCTCCCCTCAGCATTTTCAGGTAATAACTGCCCCCACCTGGCAGGTATGTCAGTTTACCCACTGTACCTGTCAGATGTGTGCTCTGATTGGCTGAATCCCAACATGTGACCCCTCCAGGACCCTATAAAAGTAGGGCTCCTGGACCTCCTTCACCCTCATCTCTTTGACCGTCCCTCAACTTCCACCTGAACCCCATCACCTGGGGCAGCACCCCCTACTCCAGCAAGATCTTCTAGCAAGCTGGCGGGATCAAGTCCAGGGGCCCCGAAGAGCCAAAGGATCCATGCAAGCCATGAAGAGCCTCCCAATTCCAACCATATTTGGGAAGGAGGGAGGTAGAGAAGGCAAGCCACAAGAGGCAAGACCAACTGACCTCCACAGAACACCAGCAGCTGTGGCTGTGCCTTTAAGGCTGAGCTGTACCAGCACTCAGCCTGCAGCATGGAATGCTGCAGGCTTAGAGCCAGCATTTAGAGGGCATAGAACTTTGCTCTGTAGGGGCTGCTTGCTCCTTGCCCTCCATCAGGGGAGTACCCAATAAACCTTACCTACCGTTTTTTACCATCTGAAGTTCTCCCGAAGTCCTTCTTTTACGCCACCGGCCAACTTGTTATGTTGAAGGTTTGGCTCTAATCTTAGCCAGGCTAGAGCTAAAACCCCAACAGCTGGGGGCAGACAGGATCATTCAGTGTCGAATCCTCTCCCCTGGCACAGATTGCTTTGGTTTCAAGGACTTTTCAACTACTGGATCCCCAGAGATATTTGATAGGAACACTGCTGTTGCTCAGGCATTTTCCACATGCACACATGTACTAGTGGATCACAGTAGGGGCAAGTGAGCCTCCAACCAGGTTGTCCATGGTCTCCACTGTTGGGAGTGTCTTAAGAGAAGTTCTTATAATCACCACATAGCCAAGTCCATGTACAGATATCATTGGCATGATTTGGGTCCAGCAGAGGTCATTATTTTAGCTCATAGTAGGCCAGAAACAAGGTCCAGCAGGGCTCATCCTCCATATGGCCAGCTCTGGTTTGACGTATTTGGATCTGAGAATGATAATGCACTGCTGTCTCCCTCCACACCTAGTGAACTTCAAAAGGAAAAACCTTGGAAAAAAGCAGTGTCCATCTTCTTAGCAAGGAGGAACTATTAACCAGGCCTTCTGTGTGAGTGTGTGTGTGAGAGAGAGAGAGAGAGACAGAGAGACAGAGAGACAGAGAGACAGAGACAGACAGACAGAGACAGAGAGAGAGACATAGAGGAGATTGTTTTGCTTTGTATTTCTTTTCTTTTAGTTTCCCTCATTGTTATTTCTGATAGCATCATCCCATATACTTTCTTATTTCTTTTCTCCTTTTCTTCATCCCCCTTTTTATTTCCTTATTATTAATAATTTTATCTTATTAATTTTTTATGCAATCCTGAGGGTTGAATCCAGGGCCTTGGGCTTGCATGCTTTGCAAGTGCTGGACCACTGAGCTGCACCCCAGCCCATTGATTTTTTTTTTTTTTTTTTTACATTTTTTCAGACAGGGTCTCACTAAGTTATGCAGACTTCCTCTGGTCTCGAACTTGTGATCCTCCTGCCTCTGCCTCCTGAGCCACTGGGATTACAGGCATGCACCACCACACCCAGTTCTTTTTATTAATTTTTAATTTCCTAGTTTTCCATATATTGTCTTAGGTCCTTTCTTTTCTGAACTTATCATGGTTTACTTGTTGTTTCTAATTTTTTGTTTACTATATTTAAATGTCCAGTTTGTTTTTATGTTGTTGTTATTGCACTCTGCTTTCTCCCCCACAATTGTTGTCAGGACTGAGACATCCAGAGAAGGATGCTCACTTTGAAAAGCCCTATATAAAACCAGAAGAGATCTTCACTGATGCACAAATTCCAACATAAAATATAAGAAATATGAAATGGCAAGTCAATATGACTGCTCCAAATGTTCATAACTCAGCATCAATGAAATCAAAGATACTGAAATGCTTGAATTCCTGTACAAAGAATTCAAAGTTCTAACTTTAAAAATTATCAGTGACCATAAAGAAGATACAAATAAACAGATACAGTGAAGAAACCAATTCAAGACTTAGGTGAGAGATTCAGGAAAGAGAGATTCTGAGAAAAAAATAAAATCTTGAAAATGAAAATGACAATAAATCAAATGCAAAAATTCAGTAAAAATCATCAATATATGAGAGTAATTGAAAGAAAATATCAGACATTCAAAAGGTTGATAAATTATTATATTCAGATGCAACAAAGAAAAGTAAAAATAGGCAATTATGACCAAAATTTTCAAGACCTCAAGGACAAACAAATGAAACTTTAGTGTAGAAAAGAGTGCTGAGATGCAGAGTAAAGGCAAAGAAAAACTACCTAATAAATTTATAGAGAAACATTTCCCAAATCTAGAAAAAGAGACACCCAATAAAAGATTTTAAAATCAAGATAAACATAACTAGAAAAGAACATCTTCAAAACACATTATAGTTAAAGTGCCAAGTATTAGCAAAGAAACAATATGAAAACTTGCAATAGAAAAATGCCAATTCATTTACAAAGATAAACCCATGAGAATAGTATCTGATTACCAACAGAAACGCTAAAATCCAAAAAAGCATGGAATGATTTATTTCAAGTCCTAAATGTAAATAACTGCCAACAAAGATTACTACACTCAACGAATCTATCCTTATAACTTGATAGAGAAATATAGAATTACAAAATAAACACAGTAAAGCAATTCATGAGCATTAAGCCAGCACTGTAAGGGCTGGGATTTAGCTCAGTTGGTAGAGCACTGCGCTGCAGTCTCTCAGGTCCCGAGTTCAATTCCCAGCACCACAAAAATGGGAGAAGGGCCTGGCAATCCACTCCCAAGGAAATCCCGAAACTGTCTGCCATTGAAAACCCTATGAGGGTCGCTATGAGTTGGATACCGACTCGACAGCACCTAACAACAACAACAACAACAACAACAACAACAACAACAACAAGCCAGCACTGTAGAAGATATATAAAGGAATACTGCATATAGAAGAGGAAGAAAAACATTTACAATCACTAGAGATCATGAAAGAATACATCTCACTATAAGGATAGACAAATGAAGCCAGGCACAGTGATGAATGTCTGTAATCCCAGCAACTCAGGAGGCAGAGGCCTTGGTATAGTCAATAAAACATAGACATCTTCCTGAAATTCTTTGCTTTCGTCTAGTATTCATCTGACATCAGCAATGATGTCCCTGGCTCCCCACCCTCTTCTGAATCCCGCTTGATTTTCCAGTAATTCCCTGCCTATATAATGCAGCAGTTGCTTTTGAATAATCTTTAGTAAAATTTTGCTTGTGTGTGATATTAATGATGTTTTCCAATAGTTTCCACATCCAGTTGGACCCCCTTTTTTGGGAATAGGCACAAATATGGATCTCTTCCAGTCAGTTGGCCAAGTAGCTGTTTTCAAAATCTGTTGGTATAAACATGTAAACACTTCCAGTGCTGTATCTGTTTGTTGAAACATCTCTATTGGTATCCCATCAATTCCTGGAGATTTGTGTTTCACCAGTTCTTTCAAGGCAGCTTCCACTTCATCCTTCAACACCATTGGTTCCTCTACATATGCAACCTCTTGGAATGGTTGGTCATCTGCCAATTCTTTCTTGTATAATGACTCTGTGTATTCCTTCCATCTTCTTTTGATGTTTTCTGCATCATTTAATATTTTCCCTGTAGAATCTTTCACTACTGCCACTTGAGGTTTGAATTTTTTCTTCACTTCCTTAAGCTTGAGAAACACACAGCATGTTCTTCCCTTTTGATTTTCTGCCCCCTGCTCTTTGCACATGTCATCATAATAATTGTTTTTGTCTTTTCGAGCTGCCTTTTGAAATCTTCTGTTTAGATCCTTAATCATGTCTTCCTTTTACATTGGCTGCTCGACATTCAAGGAATAGAATAGAATAGAATAGAATAGAAAATAGAATAGAACAGAAAATAGAATAGAATAGAAAATCTAAAATAGAAAAAAGTAAAAAATCTAAAAATAAGCTCACACAACTATAAATTCCCAACAAAGAAACACATTGGGGATAAAGAGACACTCATTAACATGTTTGGCTGGGCTAACTCGATATCCACATGTAGAAGACTAAAAATTAGATCGCTATCCCTCACCTCATAGTTGATGTTAGCTGCTCTTGAATCAATGTCCAAATCACAGCAACCCTATATACAACACACAAAACATTATTGTCAGTGCTTCTCTCCTATTCATAGGGTTTTCAATCATTGATTGTTCTTTTGGGAGTGGGTTGCCAGAGCCTTCTCTCAAGCCTACAGCACCTGGCATTCCCAGGTGGTCTCCTATCCAAATTCTAACCAGGCCTGACCATGCCTAGCTTCCAAGATTTGATGGGATTTGAAACCACAGTGGTACAGTTGTAGGCTCTCACCCCATACAAAACTCAATTCAAAATGGATCAACAACCTAAATGAAAGACCAAAAACTGAATATGCTACAGGAGATCATGGGAAAACACTTCAAAATATAGGTATAGGTAATAATATTCTGAATAAGACTCCAATAGTTGCATCAAATTGACAATCTTCTGTACAGAAAAAGAAAACAGACTGAAGAAATAGGTTGTAGAATGGGAGAAAAACTGCCAGCTATTCATGTGAAAGACAGTTAATAGTCAGAATATATAAAAACTCAAAAAATAAACCCCCAAAGAGAAATAGTCCAAGCAATAGGTGGGGAAATAACAGACCAGACATTTCAAATGAATAAGTACAAATGACCAATAAATATATGAAATATGTTCAATACCTTTAGCCACAGAGAACTGTAAATCAAAACTACATTGAGGTTCCATCTCTTTCCAGTCAGAATGCCTATCCAGAAAAGAAACAATAATACATTTTGGTGACGATGTGGGGAATAAGGTCATTTATACACTCTTCATGGGAATGTGAATTATTCTAGTCACTATGGAAATCAGTATGATGGTTCCTCAAAAAATAGAAATAAGACCACCACATGACCCAGTGATACCACTGCTGTGTATACACATAAAACACCCTATGTCAGTGTACAATGGAAATAACTGCATACCCCTGTTTATTTCTGCACTATTCACAATAGCCAAGTCACAGAATCAACCAACATGCCCACCAACAGATAAATGGATAAAGAAAATGTGGTGTATGTACCCACATTTTTTAATTTTTATTAATTTGTAAAGAAGAACAAAATTATGTCATTTTTGGGAAATTGGATGAAAGTGGAAATCATTATGGTAAGCAAAGTAAGCCAGACTCAGAAAGACATATATCACCTGTTTTCTCTCATATTTAGATGTTAGAGGTGGGGAAATGAAGAAAGCAAAATGGGGAGTACTAGGGATGAGGAAGGGAAAAAGGAGAGGGTAGGGTATGGATAAAAGATAATGAGAGAGGAAGTGAAGACATCAATATGCATTATATGCATGTATAAAAGCATCTTGATAAAACTCATTAATTTGTACAGTTAATATATGCTGATAAAAAGCCTGACATGCATACTTATTAAGTCATAGAGAGCTAGAAAATCCACAAACTCCAAATTACATACTAATATGGCATTTGGCAACTGAAAAAAACAAGCCAATTGAAGAAAATGCCCAGTAGATTGATGATGCTCATTAATGTAAAGGAGACAATCATAAAAATGTCAGTAGCAGAACCTGTACATTCCCTCAAAATATCTAATACTTCCACCAAAAGATACCCTAATGTAAGAAGATCTCTGTTCAGGCTACCTTGAATATACTTAAGTACTAGGAGAAGTAGAGTTGCAGGGATGTAAAATAGGGTGAAATCAAAAGTAGCAGATTTAGGAAATAGCAGCAAGATAAACATTTGAAATGTGAATGTATCATTGTAGAAAAGAGGACTCATATCTCTAGTGAAAAACTGGGAATTTCCAAGGAGGAAGTCAGAAGTCATACACAACCAAATTAATTTCTGAGAATTACAGAAGGATTCCATCATATTGTCTAATTGCATAAGGAGGAAGTATTTGAATATTGATGTTGAGAAATCTATTCTGGCCCCATTTTACATCCTGAAGAGAACTGTGGACATTAGTCCAGGATAATCCAACTCTTGCTAATATGAACAAGAACAAAAGAAATAAAAACATAGCCATACAAAGACTCAAGAAGAAAAATTGTGGTAAACAAAATTTTCCTGTAAATAAGGAAAACTCACCAGAAAACAATAAAAATTACCACAAAGAAGATGAAAATGATAAGCCAATACTTTTAATAAAAGACCATCTTAGCTATGAAAGAGGATTTTTCTAAGCCAAAGAAACACTTTTGGGAAAATGGCCAAAGTTCAGGGGATGATCCCAATTTTTAAAAGCTATCAAATAGGAATTTGTAGAATTTGGAGAAAAATAGAGACAGACATTGAAATCATTTAAGAAATAAAGACCAAAATTATAAGAAACTCCATAGAGATCAAAACCTATAGAGAGACTAGTGATAGTCATATTGAAAGAAATGATAAAAAAGCAAAATGAAATACAAGTAAATTCAGGAAGAACACAAGAAAATTGAGGAGAAATAAAAATATAGATGATAGGTATAGGTAATCTAACTCTAAGTAGAGATTTCTGTAAAGAAAAATAAACTGTCAGTTAAATTAAACAT
Source organism: Pedetes capensis (assembly GCA_007922755.1). NCBI lineage: Eukaryota > Metazoa > Chordata > Mammalia > Rodentia > Pedetidae > Pedetes > Pedetes capensis. The sequence goes on along the minus strand of VMDO01012334.1, from coordinate 44,684 downwards.
ATAAGAAGTTTCCTTAAATAAAATAGAATTTGATTGTTTGAATTTTAATGACTATCAAACAATATCATTAATACCACACACAAGCAAAATTTTACCAAAGACCATCCAAAAGCAGTTGTACCAGTATATAGGAAAGGGAGTGCCAGAAACTCAAGCCAGATTCAGAAAAGGGGCTGGAACCAGGGACATCATTTCTGATCTTAGATGGATATTAGCTAAAACAGAGAATACCAGAAAGGTGTATATCTATGTGTAATTGACTAAACAAAGGCATTTGATTGTGTAGATCATAACAAATTATGGATAACACTGTGAACAATGGGAACACCTAATTGTACTCATGAGGAATGTATACATGAACAAGAAGTCAGTCATTCAAGCAGAACCAGGAAACATTGCTTGGTTTAAAGTCAAGAAAGGTGTATGTCAGGGCTATATCCTTTCACCATACCTCTTCAATTTCTATGCTGAGAAAATTATCTGAGAAGCTAGACTTCATGAAGAAGAATATGGCATCATGACTGGAGGAAGACCTATGTTATGCAGATGACACACTCTACTTGCTGAAAATGAAAAGGATTTGAAACATTTACTGATGAGGATCAAAGAAAACAGCCTTCAGTATGGACTGTAACTTAACACTAACAAAACAAAAATTCCTGTGACTGTGTCAGTAAGCAACTTCATGATATATAGAGAAAAGATTGAAGTTGTCCAAGATTTTGCTTTACTTGGTTCTACAATCCATACTCTTGGAAGCAGCAGTCAAGTAACTAAAAGACATATTGCATTGGGAAAAGATGTTGCAAAAGACCTTTTTAAAGTATTGAAAAATACAGATGTCACATTGAAGATGACAATGCACCAGATCCATACCGTGGAATTTTCAGGCACATCATATGGTTGTGAAAGCTAGACATTGAACAAGGGAGACAGGAGAAGAATTGATGCTTTTGAATATGGTGCTGGAGATGAATATTGAATATACACGGACTACTAAAAGAATGAATATATCTGTCCTAGAAGAAGTGAAAACAGAGTGCTCCTTGAAAACAAGAATGACTCAACTGCATCTTACATATTTTTGACATGTAAACAGGAGGGGTGCTGGTGTTTAGTTCAGTTGGTAGAGTGCTGCACTGCACTCTATGAGGACCTGGGTTCAATCCCCAGCACCACAAAAATGGAAGAAGGATGTGGTAATCCACTCCTAAAGAAATCTGAAACAATCAGCCATTGAAAACTGTATGAGGGTTGCTATGAGTCAGACACAACTGGATGGTACCCAACAATAACAACAACAGTCAGGAGGAGACAATCCCTGGAGAAGCCCATCATGTTTGAGAGTGGCAGATCAATGAGAAAAAGGATAACCCTCAACTAGATAGACTGACACAGTGTCTGCAACAAAGGGCTCTACATAAATAAGACCATGTGCCTGGCACAGAATTGGAGAGTGTTTCATTCTGTTGTACATAGGGTCATCATGAGTTGGACCCAATTCAATGGCACCTAACAAAAACAACAACTTCTGTAGAAGAAAATTAACCTAAAAGTCAACTGTTACACATGTCCTATAAACATAATAAAATTTAAAGATAAATAAATAATGCTTTGGTCAGATATACGAAGGCATTAAATCTCCAAAGAAGAACAAAATCAGTTTAACATCAGACTCCTTCACAAAATCAGTTAATGCCAGAAGACAGTACATAGCATATTCAAAAAAGCAAAGTGCAATACAATTTGTCTTTCACATAGAACAGGTATAAACAATTTTAAACTGCAAGAGATGGAAATATTACTCATAGGATCCTTTCTGAGGATCCACTAGAAGATGAACTCTAGCTAAGTAAAAGATAACTCATGAAAATTTGCTGCTGTGTTTAGGAAAGATATTTATCCTATAATCATGAGAGAACTGGGAGAAATATTAAGAATATTTTATAATTAAAAAGCAAAAAATTTATGGATGAAATAACATTGCATGAACCAGAAAAAGCTGACTATTTTTCTGGCTTATGTCTCTAAGTGTAACTAGAGCAAGGAGGATGGGGACAGCAGTTTTACTGTTGATTAAATATACTGGCCTCCTATGCTTTCAAATTTTTATCTTATGTTTGAAAAAAGTAGAATAGGTTGTGCTGGTAAGATGAAAACTAAAGTCGAATTGTCAAAGACTTTGTGTCCCAAAGGCCATATATAGAGTGAACAAAACAAATGGACCAGGAACTTACAAAATGTGATTCTTATGCTATCCATAAGACTGAAATATTAGAGAAATTGCTTTAATTCCTTATCTCTGTTTTCTGATTGCAAATAGTAAAGGAATAGAGAATAATGTGATTATTTTATGTTCTCCCATGTAAGTTATTTTGTTACTATTATTGCTACAAAGGGCTGGGATTTAGCTCAGTGGGTAGAGCACCGCACTGCAGTCTCTGAGGCCCCGAGTTCAATTCCCAGCACCGCAAAAACATGGGAGAAGGGCCTGGCAATCCACTCCTGAGGCAATCCCAAAGCACTCAGCCATTGAAAACCCTATGAGGGTTGCTATGAGTCGGATACCAACTTGACGGCACCTAACAACAACAACAACAATTGCTACAAAGGCTGAAATACTTTTGTTCATTTAGCCAATATTTATGTTATTATTTATATTTATATTTATATTACATATATATAATTATATATTATATATATAATATATTTATATTATATTACAAGGCAGAAACTGTTCTAGTGAATAATCACAAATTCTGTGGTGCCCTGGATCCTGTATTTTAGTTAGGTCTTGGGAACAGATAATACACAATAAGTATAGTAAGCAAATTAATTATATGGCATATTATGAGTTGATAAATATCAAAGAAGGAAATGCAACAAAGGGGACAAGAAATACTGGGAATCTCTTATGAATAACTATGCACTGTCAAATTAGGAAGACTAGAAGAAATGGGTAAATTTCTGGACAGATATAAACTGACCAAATTGAGCCATGAAGGTACAGAAATCTTAAACAGACAAATAATTAGTGAAATTGAATAATTAATTTAAAAACTCCTAAAAAAAAAAATCAGGATAAGAAGTCTTCCTGTCTAAATTTTATCAAGATTTTAAAGAATTACTGTCAATATTTATCAAAATATTCCAAAGAGCTAAAAGTGAGGGAACCATTCTAAACTCATGCTAAGAGGCCAACATCACCTTGATGCTGAAACCAGACAAGGATGCAATTGTTGTTGTTGTTGTTGTTAGGTGCTGTCAAGTCAGTGTCCGACTCATAGCGACCTTCTGTATGACAGGGAAAACACTATTGTCAGTGTTTCTCTGCTGTTCATAGGGTTTTCAATGGCAGATTGATTTCTGGGAGGGGGTTGCCAGGTCCTTCTCCCAAGCCTACAGCTTCTGGTGTTCCCAGGTGGTCTCCCATCCAGGTACTAACCAGGCCTGACCCTGCTTAGCTTCCAAGATCTGATGGTATCTGATGCCACAGGGCTACAGCTGCAGGCAAGGATGCAATAGAGGAAAACTATAGGCCAAAATCTCTGAAGAGCATTGTTGCTGTTGTTATTGTTATTAGGTTGCATCAAGTCAAGTCTTACTCATAGTGACCCTATATACAACAGAATGAAAAACTACCCAAAACAATGCCACGCATATGATATTTTTACATTTGAGCCAACTGATACAACCATTATGTTTCTTCTTATTTTGAGTCATACCACATCAGCACATGGAGGTCCCAGGGGCTTTACTCCATTCTCACTATTAAGGTTGACTCTACTTTGAGGAGGCATCACTTTCTTAGTCATTTCTTAAATGCCTTCCAGCGTTCATTTTCTGGCACTATATTTAACATTGATTCTCTGTTTTATTCATAGGGTTTTCAATGACTTATTGTTTCAAGAGTGGGCTGCCAGGTCCTTCTGCCTAGTTTGTGTTAGTCTGGAAGCTCAGCTGAAACCTGTCAACCATGGGTGGTCCTGTTGGTATCTGAAATACTGGTGGCATAGTTTCAACATCAGAAAAGCAGAAAGCTCACTGACACATGATGATCATAGATGCAAAAATTCTCAAAAGAAAAACTAGCAAAATGAATCAAACCACATATCAAAAGATCATTTACAAGTTGGATTTATCCCAGGAATGTAAGGATAGTTCAACATATTCAAATGGATAAACATAATATATAACATCAATAGCAACAGAATAAAGGATAAAAATGTATAGGTATCTCAATAAAAAGTATTTTATAAAATTCAACATGATTAAAAAGTAGAACAAATTAGGTATAGAAGAACTACACTTCTACATGATAAAATGTGTATATGGCAAACCCACAACCAGTATTACACTGAATGTGGAAAATATTAAAATTGTGTCCACTAATATCTGGAACAAGACAAGGATTTTCACTCTCACTGTTCTTATTCATTATAGTACTGAGAGTTTTAACTAGAGCAATTACAAAAGAGAAAGACAAAGTAGAGCACGGATAGGAAGAGGGGACATCAAATTAACCCTATTTGCAGATGATATGACTCTATATAGAGAAAACCTGAAAACCCCACAAAAGACTATCAGAACCAGTAAATGAATTTAGTGAAATTTCAGGATACAAAAATCAACCTACAGAGCTGGGCATGGTGGTGCATGCCTGTAATCCCAGTGACTCAGGATGCAGAGGCAGGAGGATTGCAAGTACAAGACCAGAGACAGTCTGCATAATTTAGGGGGACCCTGTCTCAAAAATTTATACCAATAACAAATTTGCTGAAAAAGGAATCATGAAAGCAATCCTATTCATAATAATGCAAAAATAAAATGCCTAAGAATGAAATTTAAACACAGAAATGAAAGCCCTCTTAATAATAATTACAAAATACTGATAAAAATTGAAAAGTACAAATAAGAAGATGGATTTAAAGAATGTATAGTTATAATATCCACACTACACAAAGTATCTATAGGTGCAATGCAATACCAACAAAAATACCAATGATGTACTTCATAGAACTAGGAAAATACAATTCTAATATTTATATGGAAGCATGAATGTCCCCAAATAGTCAAAGAAATCTTAAGCAAAAAGAACAAAGGCTGGAGATATCGAATATGCATAAGACTTGCATAAAAAGAGGAATATAGACCAATGTTTGGGAGAAGGACCTGGAAACCCACGCCAAAAAACAACCAGCCATTGAAAAACCTATGAATAGCACAGAAGCATAACAATAGTATTTTCTTTGTTGTACATAGGGTTGCTATGAGTTGGACACCAACTTGGAGGTGCCTAACAACAACAACAACGTAGACCAATGGAGCAAAATAGAGATCTGAGAAAAAAAATACATTTATAACCACCTTATTCTCAATAAAATTGCCAATATCTGGGTGCAGTGGCTCACACCTGTAATCCCAGTGACTCAGGAGGTGGATCCTGGTGGATTGTAGTTGGAGACCAGAGGCAGTCTGCATAATTTAGTGAGATTGTGTCTCAAAATTAAAAGGTAAAAAAATGAGCTGGAGTACAGCCAAGTGATACAGCACATGCAAAGCATGTAAACATGAGGTCCCAGGTTCAACCTCCCCGTACTGCAAAAATAAATAAATAAATAAATAAATAAATAAATATGCAATAAATATATACTGAAGAAAAGACAGGTTTTCAATAAATGCTGTTCGAAAAACTGTATATGTGCAGAAGGATGAATGTTGACCTATAATTCTCATTCTGTACAAAACCAACTCAAAATTGATGAAAGATCTAAATGTAAGACGTGAAACTATGAAATTATAAAAAGAAAACAGAGAAAACAGTTCAAGGCATTGGTATAGGCAATAATCTTTTGGATACAACTATAAAAGCCCAGGAAACAAAAGCAAAAATAGATACACAGGATTATATCAAACTTAGAAGTGTCTATACAGCAAACAATCAATAGAGTAAAAAGAAAACCTGCAGAATGGAAGAAACATTTACAAACTATCTGACAAAGAATTTCCAAAATATGTAACAAACTCAAAAAGCTTAATACCAAAAAAAAACCAAGCATTTCAATTAAAAAGAATAGAATTTTTTCAAATGAAGAAATATGAACAATAAAAAATACAAAATACTCAATCTTATTAATAATCATGGAAATGTAAATCACAACCACAATGAGATGTCATCTCATTCCACTTAAAATGACTACTATCAACTAGAAAAAAAATAACAAATGCTGGTGAGAATGTGGAGAAAAAGAAATTCTTACATACTGAGGGAATATGATTTAGTACAATCATGAAAAACAGCTTGGAGCTTCCTCAAAACACTAAAAATAGCTCTATCCCACTATGAGGTATATATGCAAAAGAAACAAACCACCATACTAAGGAAATATCTGAACACCCATGTATATTGTAGCACTATTCAAAATTGTTAAGAGGTAGTATCACCCTCAATGCCCATCAATGGATGAATGGATAAAGAAAATATGATGTATATACAAAATGGAATGCTATTCAGACATAAAAAAGGATAAAATCCTGTCATTTACAGAATTGTGGACAGAAATGGAACATAGCAGGTTACATGAGATAACCCAAACACAGAAAGGCAAATATCACAGGTTCTTTCTCATAGGTAGATGCTAAAATATGTTGATGTGAATGTATAATAATTATTACCAGATGCTGGAAATTGTTCAGAGAGAAAGGATAAAAGAAGAATGAAAACTCAGTACAAAAATGCAGGTATAAGAAATAAGTTCTGGTGTTCTGCAGCAGAATGCTATGAAGATCTAGAAGAGATAAGCTTGAAGGCTCCTAATATAAAGAAATTATAAAATGAAGCAAATGTTAATTATCCAAATTTGAATAGGACATGCTTTGTGTATGTGCTGAGATACACATAGTCCTTTAGTATGTATTTTTATTATATGTTAATGAAAATAATTTAAAATTAAATTTATGAATCATTAAGTACTGAATTCAATTTATTTAAGTGCTGGGAAAACAACTTTGTTTGTAGAAGTAAATTCAGATTGGTGGTTGTTAGGTGCCATCAAATTGGTGTCCAACTCATAGGAACCCCATGTACAACAGGCAAAACAACATTGTCAGTGCTTTTCTGCTATTCATAGGGTTCTCAATGACTGATTTTTTGGAGGGTGAGGGGACTGCACTACTGGGTCCTTCTCCCAAGCCCACAGCACCTACTCTTCCCAGGCAGTATCCCATCCAAGTACTAACCAGGCCTGACTTTGCTTAGCTTCTGAAATCTAATGGGATCAGATGCCACAGTGGTATGCTTGCAGGCAAATTCAGGCTGGGTCTCATTATTAGAAATAAGTTAATAAAAATATGTTAATCTCATTTTTAAAGTGGAATACTTTCACTTCTAACATGTTCTATAAAAATTTTCAAAGCCTAGAAATGTTTCTTCCTTTTCAAAAAAAAAAAAGTGGGCTATTGTTTGATAAGTTACTTGCCGCAGACCAGCTGCAGCCGAATCCAGGGTTTCCTGAAGGCAGATGAGGAGTCAGCGATGGGTAACAGACACAGCGGCTCGGAGACCGTGTGACCTTGTTCCATTTATTTCCAGATAATTTAGCCATTTTATACAGAATTACAATTCACTAAATCTTATGAAAGGTCAGAAAAAAGACAAGGAAGTCGGTAGCATTGATGGATTACATCAAGGTTTTGTTAACGATCTCTTTATTACATGAGTGTTATGTTGGTAATCAAAGTAAAAGATTAACTCAGAGAAAACTGTGTTTTACTTCAAAGAGATAAACCAAGATGATCTGAGCACCTACATCTCCTGTGTCTAATTTAATTAACTATTCTTAACTTTATGTAGGAATTAGGGGTGGTTAACTGTTATCTGTGTGTCACCCCACTGAGTCCATTTGTTATGACAAATGGGTGCTTTATCAGAATGGTTTGCTTACTGTAGAGCTGTTGGTACAAAGGCTTTAGTTTGTATTGACTTAAGGAGTTTGCTCTGTTGGAAGTCATTCAGGAAAAGAAAGCCTGCTGGGGGGCTTGTCAACTCCCAATTTGAATCAGCATTACCCATAGAGCCAGAAGATTTTATATGACCAATTAAAATTTATGAAAGAAAAGATGGGGTTTCAAGTCCTTTTCCATGAAGAGACCTTTTGGAGGTACTATTCTCTTTTCAGAAGACTTTCCTTCTGAGGCTAGGAGTATTCATCCCTTTTTGGTGGATTTTCCTTCCAATGCCTTTATTAAAGATACTCTTCCTCATGTGGGGACTCTGTTTACCCATCATGAGTGGATCTGGACCTGGCAGTTACTCAGTTCTCCAAAGAATTAACTTAGATTGTTAACCAAGTCTTTTACCATTCCAATATACTGATTCTTATTTTAAGTATATTTGTTCCTTTTATAGTATTTCTTTGGATAAATTTTGTTGCTCTTTGGTACCCTCTTGCTAACAGTGTTGTTGGTTTATTTTCATTTTTTATTATACAATAATAGATACTTATGTGACTATAATTTTTGTTAGTAATTTTGGTCATATCTCATGAATTTTGATAAAGCATTTACTAATTATTACTCTATCTTAATTGCAACTTTAATTTTTATTATTCTCAAGAGTCACTAAGAAAAGAGTTCTAATTTCCAAAACTTTGTGTTTACTTTGGTTGTTAATTTCTGGTTTATTATATTTTGGTCAGCAAAACATGACTAGATCAGTTTGTATTTTGTTCTTATTGAACACTATCTCCTCATCTATTATTTGCTAAATGTTGATTAGCAGAAACTTGAAAATAAAGCATATTTCTGTCAGAAAAAAATTAGATTTCTCTGTATGGATAGGCTGCTATATGTATGACTATATTTTTGTGAGTTTCTTTGTATATCACCAGTAGTCAATTTGGTATTTGTTTAAATACTATCGTGTTGGTTGAAACAAGAATTCTATTTTTGAGTAAAACAAAGATATACTTTTGCATGTTTAGTTAAAAATTAGCAAAGAAAAGGTAAGGCAGCAAGTGAACATAAAACACAGGTGAGCAGAACTCACACAAATAAACATACAAATAGACCAAAAAGAAAAAAAGTAAGCTCATAAAAGAAATAAAGATAAAAATGCTGGGAGTAAAAAGACACCAAATACTGAAAAACACAGTAAGGGATAAACAGAAGAAATTAAAATGTAAATCTTTAAATGTTTCAAGTACTAGATAATTGAATTTATATATTGTCAAGAGACACATATTAGCCACATAATTTGAGACCTGAAAGAAAATAAATCTGCTATACCTAAATGAAAGCCACTAGTTTGGTAACTATGTGTCCCTTTTTGACAAGTCATGTCCTGGGTTATACCTGTTTCCTTAGTGTCCTGAATAGTTATTGTTCTATTCCTTATCAAAAGTGTCTCATTCATGGAGGCAGGCTTGGTATCGCATACTTGTGGTAGCAGCAACTCAGGAGGCTATGCTAGGAGGAATATGAGTTAGAGGCTAGAGGCACTCTGCACAATTAAAACAAAAGTAAAAAGTAGGATGAGGATTCAGCTCAGAGTAGAGCATTTTCCTATAATGTGTGAGACCCTGGGTTCAACTTCCTCTGTACTTCAAAAAAAAATGGTCTCATTCTCAAACATATGTTATAATATTGCTCTATGTTTAAAAGGAAGAGCCAGGATGATTTCAGATCTCTCTGTAGAGACATTCAGCATTAGAATGTGTTTAAGCAACAACTATGAGGTATTCAAACTAAAACAATTGAGCCTAGAAGTTGATATATAGCCATACTATACTTCTGTAATTAAAACTACAGATAAACAATTTTGAACATGTAAGAATTCTGGTAACATGGTTCTCATAAAATATTCCTTCCTTCCTTTCTCCCTTCCTTCCTTCCTTCCTTCCTTCTTTCCCTTTCTTTCTTTCTTTCTTTTTGTTTCTTTCTTTATTTGTTGAAGTACTGGGGAGTAGGACACAGGAGCCTCACACATGTTTTTGCAAGTTCTTTACCACAGAGCCACACTCCCAACCCATTTTTACCTTTTTATTTTGAAACAGAGTCTCAATAATTTACACAGGCTAATTCTGACATTGAACTTGTAATCCTCCTGTTTCCACCTCCTGAGTCACTGAGATTACAGGTATAAGCCACCCCTCATAAGAAAGAAAAACCCAAGCTTTTCTTTTTAAAACTAATGTCTGACATCAGCCCATTAAATATGACTAGAGAAATTCATGAAAAAAGAATAGAAATAAGTATGTAAAATCTTGACCACAGAAGCAAAACCATATCAATTGGAAAATAAATGCAATGTAATTATTTTGTGGAAAATATTATTTTAAATCCTTCAAAATCAGAAAAAAATATTTGAAACAGAATAAGATTGTTGTTTAACGCATTTAAAGACCTGGAGGCAACAAAATGTCACCTAAAATAAATAATAAGGGTATTCCTCTATTTAAGAGAAAATTGTATATTTAAGAAAATGAATACTATTAATTAAAATTAAATAATGAGAGAAAAAGAAGGAATAAACAGAAGAAAATAGAAAATGTTTTACTGTAGTAAACGTGAGATGGCAGATTAAAGGCAGCCTCTGTGTGATGTGGTAAAACAAATGAGTTAAAATAAGAGAGTAGACTTTTGTCAAATAAAGAAGGTCTGGAAAGGTGCAGAAACCACAGAATATATGGTGAGATGACCCTAAGTTGCAGAGCAGAACCAAGCAGTGAGGAGTGAGCAGAATGCATCTCTAGCTGGGTTTCACATGGGGAAGGGGAAATGGAGCCCTCATCAAAGGAGGTAAGTCATATAGCCCTGGCCATCAGACTAGGAGCCCCATAGGACAAGCTCATGGTCCTGAAGCCCTTGAACTTTTCTGGAAATTTGGTGAGACAATGGCTCTTTCTGACTGGAGGGATATATCTTGGATAAGTGTCTCTCTTTTCCATGCTCCATGTCTCAGACAGCCTTGGCCCAGTGCCATCTTGAGAGGGAACCTATTGTATGAGACTCAGTTACCTGAGAGCCTTGAAAACAAAGAATTACCACTAATGAAGAGCCTTGGGTGACTTACCACAACCCCAGCATGATACACAGCACACAGAGGCAGCAGGCAGTCACTGTGAGGGGAGACATAGAAAGCTGACACTGCTGAGAGGTTCAGACAGTAAGAGGCTTGAGAAAGTTGCCCAGAAGCAAGCCCCAATCCCTAGGGAGAGGAGACAACTCTATTTGCTATTGGGAACTAAAGAGACTGTCAACTCTGAACCATGGGCAGATAAAAAAACTCCATCTTCAAATGAACACCAGCTCCACCTAATAGACTATAATATTAGAGGTCACAGAAATGATCCCTTTCAGTTTTTTTTTTTTTCTTTTTAATTTGTTTTCTTCCTGTTGTGCTGGAGATTGAACCATGGCTTTGCATGGAGTGAGTGCTGTGCTACTGTGCAGTATCCCTAGCCTTTTCTTTTTTTATTTTTTCTTAGAGACAGGATTATATTAATTGTACATGCTGCCTCTGATCTAGGATAAAAAATCATCCTGCCTCAGTTCCCAGAGCCAGTAGGATTAGAGGGGAACAGGTAAGTGTCTGACTCTTCCTTTTGTTTTTTGTTTGTTTGTTTGTTTTTCTCTTTTTTGCTATTCATCCTTGTTTTCATCATTAATTTTGGGGTCCTTGTTTCTTATTGTTCTACTGAAATTTTTATCTTTTTTCCTCTTTAGTTTGTTTTTTATCATTTTTCTGCCTGTGTTCTGGTCTTTTCCTATTTATACTTTAAATATTTTAGGCTTACTATTTCCTACTGCTTTGTTTATATTTACCTAATTCTATAAATATATTTTTCCTCATCATGCAATCACTGTTATTATCTTTTTCTCCTTTTACTCTCTCTTCCTAACATTCATTTCCCTTATAGATTTTCTTTTTCCTTTCCATTACATCACTCTTGAAGCATCCTTCTGTTTCCCCTTTCTCTGGACCCTCTTCTATATCAGGCTAATACTATTAATACCATCACTCTAAATATGTTGTAACTTCATAGCTTAGTCTATATTATTGGCATTCTGTGTTTTATGGGCATTGGTGGTGCAGCAGTTGGCTTTAAGTGATTATGTATACTTATATATCTGGATTTGTCAGGTATTGTACCTGTTATAGCAGTTTGTCTTCCCCTCTGGCAGGGACACTGAGATTATAATCTCAAGAGAAATCCACTAAGACCACCCCCACATAAAACCAGAAGAATATCCACCCCTAAAGATTCACAAATCACAAATCAGAAACACAAGAAACATGAGAAAGTAAGACAACACATCTCCTCCAAAAGACCATGATACTTTAACCACTGAATCTAAAGATTCTGAAATAGTAGAAATGTGAAAGGATTTAAAAATCTACTTGTATAAATGACCAATGACTTCAAAGCAGACACAAATCAGCAAATGTATGAAGTAAGGAAACAGGATGTAAGCCAAATAGTCACCAATGTAGAAGACAAAATCATCAAAATAGATTAGGAATTCAGGAAGGAAATTGAATTTTTGAAAAAGCAAACAAGCAAATATTGGAAATAAAGAACTCAATAAGCCAAATAAAGGTTGAGGAGATACTATATTAAGATATCAACAAAAGAAATAAAATAAAGAAATATGAACACAAGAACTTTTTAAGAACTTTGGGATAATATCAAGAGATCAAACCTAAGAATCCATGGAATAGAAGGAGCTGAGATAAAAACTAATGCATAGAAAAGTTGCAGTGAAATTACAGCAGAAAATTTCCCAAGTCTGGAGAAAGAAATAGACATTCAAGCACAACAGGAATTTAGAACACCAAATAGACATGAAAGAAAAAGAACCACCTCACAACACATAATAATTAAAATGCCAAATGTCCAGAACAAAGTAACAGTATCAAAAGCTGAAAGAGAAAAATAGCAACTCACCTACAAAGGAAAATCCCTTGGAATTATATCAGACCTCTTAGCACAAACACCAAAATCTAAAAAAGCTTAGAATGATAGTTTTCAAGCCCTAAAAGCAAATATTTGCCAATCAAGATTATCATACTCATCAAGTTATTTAAAATTGATGGAGAAATAAAGACATTCCAGGACAAGTACACATTAAAGCAATACACAAGCACAAATCTAGCATTACAAAAGATACTTAAGGGAATCCTAGATGCACAGGAGGAAAAAAGACAGTCTCCACCATGAGGGTATAGGAAAGCATAAGCTTCATGCGAAGAACAGACAAACTAAGCAGAACTAGGAAAGAATCAGTCTTGTCTAACACACATACACACACACCAAAAAAATAAATAACTAAACCAGCAAAGACTGAATACAAATAAGAGAGAAAGAAAAGGATGCAAAGCACATGACCCAACAAGGAAAATACCCAAGACAATTACAAGAACCAGTAAATCCATCTCAATAATAACATTAAATATACATGCTCTTAATTCTACAATTAAAAGACATGTTTTAGCAGACTGGATTAAGAAACAAGATCCAACAATTTGTTGTCTTCAAGAAACACATCTCATTGTCAAAGACATCCACAGATTGTATGTAAAGTCATGGAAGTCAATATACCCAAGCAAGTAGAAGCCAAAATGAAAGGCAGAGTAGCGATTCTTATATCAGACAAAGTAGACTTCAAGTTAAAATTAGTACTATAAGACAAGAATGGTCACTACATATTAATAAAAGAAACAATGGATTAAGGTATAATAATTATAAACATGTACACACTGAAAAACAATAATAGTTTGTGACTTCAACACCCAATAATAGTGGGTGACTTCAACACCCAACTCTCATCAATAGATAGAATATTCAGATAAAAAAAATCAACAAAGAACTCCAGAGTTAAATGCCACAATAGATCAAATGGACTTAATAGACATATAGAGAATATTTCACCCAAAAACTATAGAATACACATTCTCTTCAGCAGCCCATGGAACTTTCTCTAAAATAGATCACATTTTAGACAATAAATTAAGAATTAACAAGTACAGAAAAATCAAAATAATTTTGTGTATCTTATCTCACCATAACCAAATAAAACTAGAAATGAATGGCAGGAGAACTTTCAGAAATTACACAAATATATGGAGAATGAACAATATACACTCTTAAATAATCAATGAGTACTTGAAGAAATCACAGAGGAAATTCAAAAATTCTTAGAATCAAACGAAAATGAAAACACAACATACCAGAACCTTTGGGATGTGGCAAAGGCAATTCTAAGAGGAAGGCTTATAATTATGAGTGCATATATTAAAAAATCAGAACAGGCTCAAACAATTAACTGAATAATGTACCTAAACCTTTTAGGAAAAGAAGAATAAACAACCCCCAAAACCAGTAGCTGGAAAGAAATAATAAAGATCAGAGCAGAAATTAAAGAAATAGAGACTAAAACAACAATAAAAACAAATGATGAAACAAAGAGCTAGTTCTTTGAAAAAAAAAAAAACAAGATTCACAAACCCTTTGCCAAACTAACCAAAGGCAAGAGAGAAAAGACTCAAATTAAGAAAACTAGAGTTGAAAAAAGGAACATTATAGCAGATACCAATGAAATCCTAACAATCATTAGGGAATACATTGAAAAATTATATTTAAAAAAACTGGAAAACTTAGATGACATGGATAAATTCCTAGGCATTTATGGCCTACAAAAATTAGGCCAAGAGGATATAAACAACTGAAACAGGTTTATAATGAGCAGCCATGATCAATGCAGTATAAAAAGTCTCCCAACAAAAGAAAGCCCGGTACAGCATAGATTCACTGCACAATTCTACAAAATCTTTTTGTTGTTGTTGGTGGTGGTGGTGTTGGTGGTGGTGTTGTCTGAGCAGTTGAACCCAGGGCCTCATGCTTGCATGCTTTGCAAGTGCTGGATCACTGCTGTACCCCTAGCCCTTTTTTTTTTTTTTTTTTTTTTTACTTTTTGAGATGGGGTTTCGCTAAATTATGCAGGCTGCCTCTGGTCTTGAACTTGCAATCCTCCTGCCTCTGCCTCCTGAGTCGCTGGGATGACCAGCATGCACCAGATCACCCCGCCTGAATTCTACAAAAACTTTAAAGAACTAACAACAATACTCTACAAAATATTCCATAAAATGCAAATGGAAGGAACATAACCACCCTCATTCTATGAAGCCAATATTACATTGACACCAAAACCACATAAAGGTAAATCAGAAAAGGAAAGCAAATACCACTTTCTCTGATGATCCTAGATGCAAAAATCAACTTCATCTTCAAATTTAAAAGATCATATATACTATTATCAAGTGGGTTTCATTCCAGGGATTCAAACCCGGCTCAACATATGCAAAAAAATACAATATAGCATATCAATACACTGAGAAACAGAAATTATATGATCCTATCAATAGATGCAGAAAGACTTTTGCCAAAGTCCAAAGTCTTTTTATGATAAATGCCTTGAAGTTATTATGAATTGAAGGAACATATCTCAACACAATAAAATCAATATATGAAAATCCTATAGCCAACATCATACTAAATGGGGGAAAACTGAAAGCATTTCTTCTAAAATCAACAACAAGACAAAGGTGTCCAATATCTCCACTGCTATTCAATGTAGTAATTGAGCTATTAGCCTCAGCAATAAGACAGGAGAAAGAAATAAAAAGGATCCAAATAGAAAAGGAAGAAGTCAAAATATCACTATTTGCAGATGATATAATCCTACACTTAAAAGACCCTAAAGATACCATCAGAATACACTTACAGCTAAAAACACTTTCTCTAGAGTAGCAGCATACAAAAATCAATACACAAAAATCAGTAGCTTTTTTATATATGAATAATGACCAGGCTGATAAAGAAAACAGGAAAATAATTTCATTCATAGTAGCTTCAATAATAATAAAATATCTTATAATAAACCTAACCAAGGAGGAAAGACCTCTACAGTGAAAAATTTAAAACACTGAAGAAAGAAATTGAGTAAGGCCCTCCTGTGCTCATTTATCAGAAGAATTAATATTGTGAAAATGGCTGCAAAGTAGCAGGATACAAAATTAACATATAAAAAATGGGTAGCTTTTTTTATACCAATGAAGATCAAGCAAAAAACAAAACCAGGAAAACAATCACATTCACAAGAGCTTCAAAATAATTAAAATATCTGGGAATAATCCTACTTAAAGAGATGAAAGACCTCTATAATGAAAACTTTAAAATGCTAAAGAAAAAAATCAAAGAAGACAGAATAACTTGGAAACACCTTCCATACTCATGGATAAGAAAAACAAATATTGTGAGAATGTCTATATTATTGAAAACAATGTACAGATTTAATGCAATCCCCACCAAAATCCCAATGACATTCTTCACAGAAATAGGGAAAATAATCTGAAATTTCTTATGGAGGTAGAAAAGACTCCAACTATGGTAAAATGATCCTGAGCAGAAAGAATAATGCAGGAAGCATCACAATTCCAAATTTCAAATTATACTACAAATCAGTAGTAACAAAAGCTTCATGGTACTGGCACAGAAACAGAAATGTAGATCAATGGAACAGAATAGAGGATCCATGAATAAATCCATGCAGATACAGCCACCTGATATTCAATAAAAGTGCCAAAAATATATTGGAGAAAACACACCTGCTTGAACAAATGATGCTGAAAGAACTAAATACCCTTATATATATATGACTGAAACTAGATCCCTCTCTCACCTTGTACAAAATTCAGTTCAAAATGGATTAAAGACCTTAATATAAAACCTGAAACTTTGGAACTGCCAGTGCAAAACCTGGACAACACTTCAAGATGGGCATAGGCAAAGACTTTATGAATAGGATCCCAAAAGTTTAGGAATCAATAGCAAGAATTGACAAATAGGATTGCATTAAATTAAAATGCTTTTGCACAGAAAAAGTACAATTATTAGAGTGAAGAGATCCTACAGAATGGGAGAAAATATTTGCCAGTTATACATCAGACAGAGGATTAATATCTAGAATATGTAGAGAGCTTAAAAAAAAAAACTCAAACATCAAAAAATCCCAAAGTATACAACTAAAAAATTGTGCAAAGGATCTGAACAGAGACTTATCAAAAGGAGAAATATGAATGAACAACAATAATATGAAAAAATGTTCAACATCTTTAGCCATCAGGAAAATGCAAATCAAAAGTAGATTGAGATACTATTCCACTCCAGTCAGAATTGCTACCATCAACAAAACAAACAAAAAATAAATACTGGTGAGGATATGAGGAGAAAAGAATCCTATTACACTGCTGCTGGAAATGCCTGTTAGTACAGCTAGTATGAAAATCAGTTTCCAGTTTCCTCAAGAAACTAAAATATAACTCCCATATGACCTGGCTATGCCACTTCTTGGATATATATCCAAAGGAATATAGGTCAGTATACCACAAAGTTACCTGCTCATACATGTTTATTGTGGCATTATTGACAATAGCCAAGATATGGAATCAATCTAAAAATCCCTTAACAGACAAGTGGATAGGGAATCCATAAGATATATATATACATACCATGGAATTTTATTCAGCCATAAATGACAAAACGATGGTGTTTGTTGGAAAAGGGATTGAACTAGAGATTATCTTTTTAAGCAAAATGATCCAGACCTAGAAAGACAAACATCACATATTTTCATTCATATGTGGATGTTAGACGTCATCATATATTTAGTATTAAAATATATAGTTCATGGAAGTAGAAGTGGCTATGTAGAGAAATATATAGTTCATGAAAGTAGAAGTGGCCATGTAGTATAACTATGATTAATGTATTTCAATATAGATGAAATGTGAAGAATTATATGACAGAATTGGACTCTGTAGAGAAAAATTAAATGAAAATTGTAGAAATGTAGACTGAAATTAAAAATTCAATAGATGGTTGGGTGAGGTGGAACATGAATATAATTGGGAGGTAGAGTCAGGAGGATCACAAGTTTGAGGCCAGAGGCAGTCTGCATAACTTAGTGAGAACCTTTCTCAATTTTTATAAAAAGTTTTAAAATTGAAGCTGTGGGTGCAACTCAGTGCTAGAGTGCTTACAGAAAGCATGTGTGAGGCCATTGGTTCAACTCCCCAGTACTTAAAAAAAATCAATAGATAGATTTAAACCCAGATTAGATACAACAAAAACTATTAGTATATTCATACAATTGAAAATGCATAAAAGACACAATACATGAAGAAAGATTTGTAGTCTCAGAACAGAGAATAGAGATTATGAAATGGAGGGAATAAAGAACACTAGCCATGGATTTTCCTTTTTTTTCTTTTTAATTAGCATACAATATGATGGGTTTCATAATGGTATTTTCATACAATTGTATTGTTTACTTTGCCTTTGGCCTGGTTAGTACCTGGATGGGAGACCGCCTGGGAACACCAGAAGCTGTAGGCTTGGGAGAAGGACAAGGCAACCCCCTCCCAAAAATCAACCTGCCATTCAAAACCCTATGAACAGCAGAGAAGCACTGACGATAGCGTTTCCCCTATTGTACAGAGGGTCGCTATGAGTCGGATACCGACTCGACGGCACCTAACAACAACAACAACAACTTTGCTTATACTCTGCCTCCTATTCACCCTCCTTGTTTCTCCCTTCCTGATCCTGTTTTTCCCCTTCCTTCCAGATAGTCCCCCTTTGACTCTTGAGTCTCATACATATATTTTGTTTTGTTTTCCAATATGACTTCTGTATATTAGCAAGAACATACAGTAGTTATTTTTTTTATGGTACTTGAAGGTTGAACTCAAAGCCTGGCACAACTTTGCAAGTACCCTACTGCTGGGCCATACCACCAACCATCTTTAAATTATCTTAATTAAAGGAAGGGTCCCCTAAGATAAACAGGCTGCCTCTGGTCTCAAACTTGCCATCCTCTTATCTCAGCTTCCTGAGTCAATGGGATTAAAGGTGTGTACCACTGTGCCCAGCCAATGTTTGTCTTTCTGAGTCAGGCTCACTTTGCTTAATATGATGATCTCCAGTTCCATCCATTTTCCTACAAATGATATAATTTTCTTTTTATGGCCGAATAAAATTCTGTGTGTCTATGTGTACGTGTGTGTATATAAATTATTTTTATCCTTCCATTTGTTGGTGAACATTTAGACTGATTCTACATCTTGGATATTGTGAACTATGCTACAATGAGTATGGAAGTGCAGGTGTCTTTATGGTATATTGATTTAAATTCCTTTGTGTATATACTCAGTAGTGGTATAACTGAATCATATGGTAATTCTAGTTTTAGTTGGTTTTTTGTTGTTGTTGTTTTGGTTTTTGTTTTGTTTTGTTTTTTTGCAGTACTGGGGGTTGAAAACAAGGCCTCATGCTTGCATGATTTGCAAGTGCTGTACCACTGAGATGCAACCCCAGCTGGTTTTTTTACTTTTTGAAACAGGGTCTCACTAAATTACGCAGACTGCTTCTGGTCTCAAACTTGTGATCCTCCTGTCTCTGCCTCCTGAGTCACTGGGATTACAGGCATACTATTTTTAGTTTTCTAAGAAACCTCCATACTGATTTCCATAATAGATATACTAATTTACATTTCTACCAGCAGTGTAAGAGGGCTCCTTTTCCTCAAAATCCTCACCAGCATTTGGTGTTATGAGTTTTTTGATGCTTGCCATTCTGACTGGGATAAGATGGAATCATAATGTAGTTCTGATTTGCATTTCCCTGACAGCTAATGATGTTGAACATCTTTTCATATGTTTATTAGCCAGCTGAACTGAACTTCTTTTGAGAGTTGTCCAAGTCATTTGCTCACTCTTTATTAAAATATTTAGGTTTTTGTTAATTTTTTGAATTCTTTATGTTGTTGTTGTTGTTAGGTGCTGTCCAGTCAAGTCCAACTCATAGTGACCTGATGTAGAGCAGATCAAAACACTTGCCGATTCTGTGCCAGGCAAATGATCTTATTTATGCTTAATCCCATTGTTGCAGACACTGTGTCAATCCATCTGGTGAAGGGTTTTCCTCTTTTTCATTGACCAGCCACTCTTCCAAACATGGTGTCCTTCTCCAGGGATTGTTCTCTCCTGACTACATGTCCGAAATATGTAAGATGCAGTCTGGTCATTCTTGCTTCCAAGGAGCACTCTGGTTGCACTACTTCTAGGACAGATTTGTTGGTTCTTTTGGCAGTCCATGGTATATTCAATAGATATCTCCAGCACCACAATTCAAAAGCATCAATTCTTTTTCTGTCTCTCTTGTTCAGTGTCCAGCTTTCACAACCATATGATGCCACTGAAAATACCATGGAATGAGTCAGACACACCTGTGTCTTCAATGTGACATCTTTGCTTTTCAATACTCTAAAGAGATCTTTTGCCACGGCTTTTCCTAGAGCAATGCATCTTTTGATTTCTTGACTGCTGCTTCCACAGGTGTTGATTATAGAGCCAAGCAAAGCAAAATCTTGGGCAACCTCAATCTTTTCTCCATTTATTGTGAAGTTGCGTGCTGACCCAGTCGTAAGGATTTTTGTTTTGTTGATGATTGGTCGTAACCCATATTGAAGGCTATGATCTTTGATCTTCATCAGTAAATGTTTTAAATCCTCTTCACTTTCAGCAAGCAGAGTTGTGTCATCTGCATAACGTAGGTTGTTAATGAGTCTTCCTCCAATCTTGATGCCACGTTCTTTCTCATAAAGTCCAGCTTCTCGGATTATTTGCTCAACATATAAACTGAAGAGATAGGGTGAAAATATACAGCCCTGACGCACACCTTTCTCAACTTTAAACCACTCAGTGTTTCCTTGTTCTATTCGAACAACTGCCTCCTGGTTCATGTACAGATTTCTCATGAGCACAATTAGGTGTTCTGGTATTCCCATTGTCCAGAGTGTTATCCATAATTTGTTACGACCCACACAATCAAATGCTTTTGCATAGTCAATAAAACATAGATAGACATCTTCCTGATATTCTCTGCTTTCAGCTAATATCCACCTGACATCAGCAATGATGTCCCTGGTTCCCCTGCCCTCTTCTGAATCCTGCTTGATTTTCCGGTAATTCCCTGTCTATATACTGCTGCAGTCACTTCTGAATGATCTTTAGTGGAATTTTGCTGTTGTGTGATATTAATGATATTGTCTGATAGTTTGCACATTCAGTTAGATCCCCTTTTTTGGGAACAGGCACAAATGTGGATCTCTTCCAGTCAGTTGGCCAAGTAGCTGTTTTCCAAATCTGTTGGCATAAACATGTTAACACCTCCAGTGCTTCATCTGTTTGTTGAAACATCTCTATTGGTATCCCATCAATTCCTGGAGCTTTGTGTTTCGCCAGTTCTTTCAAGGCAGCTTCCACTTTGGCCTTCAACACCATTGGTTCTTCTTCATATGAACCTCTTGGAATGGTTGGTCATCTACCAATTCTTTCTGGTATAATGACTCTGTGTATTCTTCCCATCTTCTTTTGATGTTTTCTGCATCATTTAATATTTTCCCTGTAGAATCTTTCACTACTGCCATTCGAGGCTTGAAATTTTTCTTCACTTCCTTAAGCTTGAGAAACACAGAGCGTGTTCTTCCCTTTTGGTTTCCTGCCTCCAGCTCCTTGCACATGTCATTATAATATTTGTTTTGTCTTCTTGAGCTGGTTTCTGAAATATTCTGTTTAGTTCCTTAACTTCATCATGTCTTCCTTTTACTTTAGCTGCTTGAAGTTCGAGGGCAAGGTCCAGTGTCTCTTTTGACATGTAATTTGGTCTTTCTTTTTTTCTTGTCTTCTTAAGAACTTTTTGCTTCCTTCTTGAATGATATCTGTTATGTCATGCCACAACCCTTCTGATCTCCTATCATTTGTGTCTAATGCATTAAACCTATTTTTGAGTTGGTCTCTGAACTCAGGTGGGATAGACTCAAGGTCATACCGTGGCTCTCGTATAGTTGTTCTAATTTTCTTCTGCTTCAGTTTGAACTTGCATATGAGAAGTTGATGGTCTGATCCACAGTCAGCACCTGGACTTGTTTTGACATTTTGTATAGAGCTTTTCCATCATCTCTTTCCACATATGTAGTCATTTTGATTCCTGTATGTTCTGTCTGGTGAAGTCCATGTGTATAGTCTCCGTTTATGATGTTGAAAAAATGTATTTGCAATGAAAAGGTCATTGGTCCGACCAAATTCTATCATGCGATCTCCAGCTTCGTTTCTGTCACCAAGACCATATTTTCCAACTACTGGTCCTTCTTCTTTGTTTCCAACCTTTGCATTCCGGTCACCAGTGATTCTCAGTATGTCTTGATTGCATGTTTGATCTATTTCAGATTGCAGAAGCTGATAGAAGTGTTCCCTTTCTTCATTTGTGGCCTTAGTGGTGGGTGCATAAATTTGAATAATAGTCATATTAACTGGCCTTCCTAGTAGGTGTATGGATATTATTCTATCACTGACAACATTGTATTTCATGACAGATCTTGAAGTGTCTTTTTTGATAATGAATGCAACCCCATTTCTCTTTAGTTTATCATTTCCAGCATAGTAGACCATATGACTGTCTGACTCAAAATGGCCTATGCCGGTTCTTTTCAGCTCACTGATGCCTAGAATGTCAATGTTTATGTGCTCCATTTCTCTTTTAACAATTTCTAATTTGCCTAGATTCATACTACGTACGTTCCATGTTCCAATTATTAATGGATGTTTCCAGTTGTTTCTCCTCATTTTGAGTTGTGCCACATCAGCAAGTTGAGCACCCTGGGGTTTTACTCCATTTCCCTCATCACGGTATACTCTACTTGGAGGAGGCAACTCTTCCCCAGTAGTCTTTTGAGTGCCTTCCAACCTGGGGGCCTCATTTTCCAGCACTATATCTGACAGTGTGTCTTTGCTATTCATAGGGTTTTCAATGTCTAGTTGTTTAGGGAGTGGCTCACCAGGTCCTACTCCCTAGTCTGTCTTAGTCTGGAAGCTCAGCTGAAAACCTGTCCACCATGGGTAACCTTGCTCATGTCCGAGGTTACAGTGGCAGAGCTCTTAGCCTTATCGCAACATGCAAGCCCCCATAGTGAGGCGAACTGTCAGACATGTGAGGGAATTCTTTATATATTCTAGACATTAATTCTTTGTCAGATGTGTAGCTGGCAAAGATTTTTATCCCACTCTGTGGGCTCTCTCTTTATTGTTTGTTGTGCAGAACCTTTAATTTCATGCAGTTCCATTTGTCAATTCTTGCTACTATTTCCTGGGCTATTGGAGTCCTTCCTAGAAAGGTATGTAGGGAAACAAAACAAAATATATTGGAGTATCTTTTTTAGAAAGTTCTATGCATATGTATTGAAGTGTTTTCCTCTAGTCTTTCATGTATAAGGTTTTCCACCAAAGTCTTTGATCCCTTTCTTTTCTTTGCCAATTCTTATGGTATGAAACCAGATAATCATACATATTTTGGAAGTGCTCCACCACTGGGCTTCAGCCCATTTCTGTTTTTTCTTTTTTATTTTGAAACAACCTCATACTAAGTTACTCAGACCACTTCTGGCCTTGAATTTGTGATCCTCCCACCTCAGTCTCTTGAGTGGCTGGGATTATGGGCATATGCCATGGTGCCCAGCACATTTTGAATGGATTTTGTACACAATGTGAGATATGTATCTAGTTTCATTCTTCTATCCACTTGTAGAATAATGAAACTAGAAGAATGAAACAAGATCTATATCACACTCCTTGTACAAAACAAATTCAAAATGAGCCAGTCATAGCAGCACATGCCTGTAATCACAGCAACTCAGAAGGCTGAGGAAGGAGGATCACAAATTTGATGCTAGCGGCAGCCCTTTCATGTCATACAGTAGGGGTTTGCACGTTTCTGTGATACTGAAAGCTATGCCACCAATATTATTGATACTATTGGGGTCACCCATGGCAGACAGATTTTAGCTGACCTTCCAGAATAAGACAGACTAGGGAGAAAGACGTGGCTAACACACTCACAAAACAATTAGCCATTGAAAACTTTGTGAATAACAGAGAAATACTGTCAGATATAGTGTCAGAAAATAAGCCCCCCAGGTTGGAAAGCACTCAAACATGACTGGGAAAGAGTTGTTTCCCCAAAGTAGAGTCTACCTTAATGTCATGAATTGAGTACACCTCCAGGAACTTTGTTTGTTAATGTGGCAAGACTCAAAATGAAAAGGAACAACTGTAAATATCCATTAATAATTGGAGTGTAGATTATACATAGTATGAATTTAGGAAAATTGTTGTTGTTGTTGTTAGGTGCCATCGAGTCGGTTTCCGACTCATAGCGACCCTCATGGGGTTTTCAATGGCTGACTGTTTCGGGATTGTCTTGGGAGTGGATTGCCAGGCCCTTCTCCCACTTTTGCAGTGCTGGGAATTGAACTCGGGACCTCAGAGGCTGCAGCGCAGCGCTCTACCCACTGAGCTAAATCCCAGCCCCTTAGGAAAATTAGGAACCATTAATATGGAAATGGAGCACATAAATACCAACATTATAGGCATCAGTGAGCTAAAATGGACAAATATGGGCCATTTTTAATCAGATAACTATATGGTTTACTATGCTGGGAATGATAAAGAGAAATGCAGTAGCATTCATCATCAAAAAAGACATCTCAAGATCTATCCTGAAGTACAATGCTGTCAATGATAGAAAAATATCCATATGCCTACAAGGAAGGCCAGATAATATGAATATTATTTAAATTTAAACACCTACCACGAAGGACACACCTGATGAAAAAGAAGATTTTTACCAGCTTCTGCTCTCTGAAATTCATTGAATATGTCATCAGGATGCACTGATAATTAGTGGTGATTAGCATGCAAAAGTTGGAAACAAAGGCTCAGTACAAGGCTCCGTAGTCAGAAAATATGGCCTTGGTGATAGAAATGATGCTGGAAGCCAGGCACAGTGGTGTACGCCTGTAATCCCAGTGGCTCAGGAGGCTGAGGCAGGAGGATCGCAAGTTCGAGACCAGAGGCAGTCTGCTTAACTTGGTGATACCCTGTCTCAAAAAGTAAAAAAAAAAAAAAAAAAAAAAATGGGCCAGGGGTGCAGCTCAGTGGTCCAGCACTTGCAGAGGATGCAGGCACAAGGCCCTGGGTTCAACCCCCAGTACTGCAAAAAAAGAACAAAAAGAAAGAAAGAAAGAAAGAAAAAGAAAGAGAAATGATACTGGAGATCACATGATAGAATTTTGTCTGACTAATGACCTTTTTATTGAAAATACATTTGTTTACTAACAGAAACAAATTCTATATACATAGAATTGCCAGATGGAATATAACAGGAATAAGACTGACTACATTTGTGGGAAGCTTTGATGGAAAAGCTTAATATCAAATATCAGAACAAGACTAGACCCTGATTGTGGATCAGACCATAAACTACTCATATGCTGGTTCAAATCGAAACTGAAGAAAATTAGGACAAGTGTATGAGAGCCAACTAAGTTTAGAAAGCACTTCACGAGCAGGTTTGATGCATTAAACACTAATGACCAAAGACCAGAAGAGTTGTGCCATGACATAAAAGACATCACTCATGATGAAAAGCAAAAAGTTATTAAAAAGTTAGGAAAAAATGAAAAGAGCAAATTTCATGTCAAACAGGACTCTGAAACTTACCCTTGAATGTTGAGCAGCCAAAGTAAAAGGAAGACATGTCAAAGTTAAAGAATTAAATGGGAGATTTCAAGGTGCTGCTGAGGAATATAAAATCAAATATTATGCTGACATGTGCAAAGAACTGAAGGCAGAAAACCAAAAGGGAAGAACATTGTCTATTTTTCTCCAGCTTAAAGAATTGAGGAAAAAATTCAAGCCTTCAGAGGCAGTACTAAAGTATTCCACAGGGAAAATATTAAATGATGCAGGAAATATCAGAAGAAAATGGAAGGAATATGTATGATCTTTGTACCAAAAAGAATCGTTGGAGGGCCAACAATTTTAAGAGGTTGTATATGCTCAGGAACCAATAGTACTGAAGGCAAAAGTGGAAGCTGCCTTAAAAGATTGATGAAATACTTGTGGAGTTGGAATATCAATTGAAATGTTTCAACAAACAGATGCAACACTGAAGGTGCTTGCTTCTTTATGCCAAGAGAATTAGAAAAGAGCTACCTACCTAACTGACTGGAAGAGATCTATATTTGTGTCCTTTCCCAAAAAAGAGGATCCAATCAAATGTGGAAGTTATTAAACAATTCCATTAATATCACATACAAGTAAAATTTTGCTAAAGCTCATTCAAAAGCAACTGCAGCAGTATATAGATAAGGAACTTTTAGAAAATCAAGCCAGATTCAGAAGAGGGCATGGAACCAGGGATATTATTTCTGATGTTAGGTGGATATTAGCCAAAAGCAGTGAATAACAGAAAGATGTTTATCTATGTTTTAGTGACTATGCAAAGGCATTTAACTATGTGGATCATAACAAATTATGGATAACATTGTGGAAAATGAGCATACCAGAGCACTTAAGTGTACTCATCAGGAATCTGTACATGGACCAAGAGACAGTTGTTCAAAGAGAACAAGAAAATATTGCATGGTTTATAGTCAGTAAAGGTGTATATCAGGGCTCCATCAATCTGTGTGCTGAAAAAGTAATCCAAGAAGCTGGAATTTATGAAGAAGAACATGGCATAAGGATAGGAGGAAGACTCATTATCAACCTGTATTATGCAGGTGACACAACTCTACTTGCTTGAAGTGAAGAGAACTTGAAACATGTACTGATGAAGAACAAAAAACACAGCCTTCAGTGTGTATTTTACCTCAATATCAAGAAAACAAAAATCCTTAACTCTGGATCAGTATACAACTTCATGGCAAATGGAGAAAAGATTGAGGTTGTTCAAGATTTTGCTTTAATTAGTTCTACAATCAACACCCATAGAAGCAGTAGTCAAGAAATCAAAACACACACTGCATTAGGAAAAGCTGTTGCAAAAGAGTGCTTTAAAGTGTTGAAAAGTAAAAAGTAAAATGTCACATTGATAATGAAGGTGTGCCTGACTCATGACATGGTATTTTCAGTCACATCATATGTTTGTGAAAGCTGAACATTGAATAAGGGAGACAGGAGAAGTGTTGATGATTTTGAATAATGGTACTGAAGATGAATATTAAATATTCCATGGACTGCCAAAAGAATCATCAGATCTATCCTAGAAGAAGTGCAACATGCTCTTTGGAAGCTAAGATGGCTAGACTGAGTCTGACATATTTTGCACATGATGTCTGTGGAGAACATCAAATCATGGAGAGTGGCAGGTCAATGAAAAAAAAAAGAATGTTAAGATTGGTTTTTCTATTTCTGTGAAGAATATCATTGAAATTTTGTTGAGTATTGCACTGAATATATAGATCACTTTTGGAAGCATTAGTGAAGAATTTTCTAAGACCAATTAAAGATATCAAGTGAAATTTTCAAAAAGTAACCCTTCATATTTCAAACAAGGAAAACAAGCAACAACAATAACAAAAATAAGGAAGAAGGAGAAGGAGGGGGAGAAAAAGAACAAGGAGGAAGAGGAAAAATAGGAAAGTAAAATCATATTTAACCACATGCTTTGAGGAATGGAATGTGTACTACCCATTCCATTCAAGATTGTTTCAGGAGTGGGCTGCCAGGTTCTTCAAGATTGTTTCAGGAGTGGACTGCCAGAATGGGAAAGAAACCCAAGGGAAATGTCTGGGATGTTAATCAAAATTATAAGAAGGAAAAATCTTATACAAAGTTCAGATCATAATAAAAAAGCTAAGAATGGTATTATTATAGATGGTCTGGAAGATGCATGTAATAGTTCTGACAAGGTAAAAAGAAAGTTCACTACAGAAAAGGTTTCTATCTTAAACAGAACTGGAACCCAAAGATATATAGAAAAATATTACTATAAAAAGACAAGTAAATGGTAAAGAAGTCTTTGATGGGGGGTGGGACGGGGAAAGAAGCACACAGAGGGTAAGGGGGAACCTATATGAATAATGTACAACAAAATGCATATATGGAAATGTCACAATGAAAAGCATGTCAGAATGAATCACATTAAGCTGTGCATTAAAATTTCCAATAAAAAAAGTAAACAAAAAACAACATTCTACATCCTAACCCAGGTGCTAATTATACCTATATTTTCACCATGCAAAATTTCACAGTTTATGATGTGCACTTTACAGTACTTTATATATACTACATTTCAATTTAAATGTTTAAAAAAATAGCTCTAAATTATTCTTTCTCATTTAGCAAGCTAGTCCTCTCGCCCTGCTGTGTCTTGGACACTACTAGACCTCCTAAAAGCAAGTAAGATGAACAAATCAAAAGAAACAGGATGTAACAGGAGACAAATTGAACCATAAAATTCTTTCCCTTCTTGGCCTGGCAGACTTTAGAAAAGAGAAAGGCAGATGCAGGAAGTACTGGGTATAGTATATGTCCTTGTTATCTTTCTCACCTAGTGGAGTTCTAAGGAAATATGTCTGGTAAAATATAACTAAAGTAGGTTTAAAGAGCCTGAGAGTATTGGGAGATGGCAGGTGCTTCTGGAACTCTCTTATTGTCTTCTGTAGGTGGCTCGGATGCTCTGAAAGCATCCCATTATGTGACTGATATCAACATGAAATGGGATTCACATCTTGCTCTGGTTGTGGAAGACATCCAGACAAATGACAGGAGAGAAGCAACCTTCCTTGTTTCTGTCACTTATGCAGTGTGTACAGAAGGCCTGTAGGTTGCCATAACTACTGGAGAGGAGATGGGGGAGGAGGGTTACAGGAGAGGGAGCAGAGGCATTATGCCCATCCAGAAAAAGTGGCTCTTGCATATGGGCATTTACTGTTTAAGGAGAGAGTTCCTGTGCAGGATGACAACAGTCTTTGCCAATAGCTGGAAGTCATCAATTATATCAACCACACCTCAGTGTTCACCAGTACAAAAAGCAGAACAAAATCTGCCATTTCCTCAGCAGGAGCTACTTATTGTCTAATGGACAGGCAAAGACCTGGGCACTCCTTGCCCTCCAACTTAAGGGTAAAATAGCCCCTCTTAGATTTTCAGACTCCAATTTGCAAATGGGGAAGAGGTTGGGTGAAACAGCAAAGGACTAAGCATTTACCTCAATAGACTTGAGTAATCTTAAAAAGCAAAACTATGTTCAATAGATAATTGAATTTTTAATAGACTGAATATTTAAATAGGAAGAGATGTTGTATAAACTAGTACATATAAAAGATCTGATAACCATTCCAAATAAAATGCATTAGATTATTTATGACATCATGTGAACTAGTTAAATAGAAAATACCATTTCTTATCTTCTAAACTAACAGAAGAGCTGGTGTTTAGCTTAGTTGGTAGAGTGCTGCTCTGTGCTCTCTGAAGCCCTGGGTTTGATCCCTAGCCCAGTAAAAATGGGAGAAGAACCTGGCAGCCCACTCCTGAAACAATCTTGAAACAATCAGCCAATGAAAACCCTGTGAGGGTCACTATGAGTCAGACCCGACTTGACAGCACCTAACAACAACAATAAACCGGCAAAAATCTAAAATCATGATAATTCTAAATGATCACAAAGTTACATTAATATTATTGCTTATATACTGATGACAAGATCAATTAGGACACAATTTGGCAACACCCAGAAATATAAGTAGATTTATAAATTAAAAGTAGATTAATGTGATATGTCCTATAGAAGTATTTCATGAAAATCCATTGCAGCATTAGTTATAGAATGAAATGATTAAAGTGAGTTTAAATGTCCAATAATAGAAAATAGTTAAATTATGGTATATGGACTATGGAATATCAGAAAGCCAATAAAATGTATCATTATTAAAAACTCCCTCAGTACATGGAAATTACTTAATGTTAAAAGGTAATGAATATAAAACTATATATTACTTTAATCTTTCAACTGTGCTAAAGTTCTATTGGGAGAAGGGCCTGGCAATCCACACCCAAGGCAATCCATTGAAAACCCAACTAGACAGATACCAACTCGACAGCACCTAACAACAACAAAGTTCTATATGCATTTTTATAAAGTCTAAAATAATAATATAAAAATAAACATAGTTTAAGCATGAGAGGTAAAGAAAGATGTTTCTTTTTTAAAAAAGGCATTTTTGCAGTTGTAACACCATTTTGCACTTTTAAATGCAAAATAAGAGCCACTCACCTTTATTGGAAATCAGACTCTGAGTTTATGCCTAGTTTGCTGTCCTCTTTCCAAGTACTGCAGAGCAGAACAGTTATGAGCACTAGGGCCCCATTACTTAGGCTTGATTCTTGGCTCCTCTACTTGCTAGCCATGAGACATTAGGCAAGTTACTTTAACTCTCTTTGCCCCAGTTTCCTTGTCTATAAAACAGAATTATGGTATCACCTACCTAATAATGTGGTAGAGATTAGATAACATTTTATATGAAAGAACTTAGAACCAGTCTCCCCAACTCCCAAGTATACTGAGTTTGATATTTTTATTTGGTGGACGATGTGAATAATATATATCATGGTTCCTGAACAAAGCATGTGGCAAATACTGAATTGTTCTTGAATTGAATTAGTTTCACAATCTAATGAAAAAATGTGAATGCATCTATCTTTTTGTTTTGATTCTTTTTGTTTGTTTGCAGCATAGTTAATGTGTACAATCTTTTCTGTTGGTATTGAATGGGTAATTTTAGTACCAGACAAATCAAGTTATTTAGAATTAGAATGTTCTTTCTTCTTAGCAATGTCTCAAAGCCAAAATAAACAGTCCATGAAGCTGACTGATGATGCTCAGAAAAAATGTTTAAGTATCTGAATTTCCCACTTTGCAGCATATGTTGTAGTAGTTGTCATCATTCAGACATTCTTGGTATGTTTTATTTCAATTTGCATTAGCTAGATTTGTGGAATTGTCAAAGCAGTTGCCTCTAAATTTCCCAGAGGAGCAATTAAGATCACAGTCATTTCATACTGGGAACATGAGATTTCATAGGCTCTTTTACTCTTCAGTCATCCTGCATAGGCACAAAATAACAGACATGGAATTTACTTAAAATAAGCTTTTGTGCTTCATGTCCAAGTTCTTTCTTAATGATATACTGTTTATACAAGGAAAAACAAGTAGCTCAAAGAGTAATTATCTGAATTTAAAATAATAAAAAAATCTCTCATCTCTTTCTTTACTCCTCTAAGTTTTCTCTTTCCTTCTCCTGATGTAGCTGTAACTCAGCTCCACCTTTCTCTACTTTTTTGGCCTTTCTTTGCCATCTGTTTCTTCTTTTAGATTTAGAGGACATGGGTAAGTATCAGTTGTGTGTGTATTTCTTGCCATGCATGATGTTTGAATTGGTACTCCAGAAGAAAAGAAAGTCTCTGTAATACCAACACTCCAATCTCAGTGGCTTTAAACAGCAAAATGTGTTCTTTCCATCCTGGCATCTACAGCTCTGCCCAATGTCATCTTCATCCTGGGAACCAAGTTTACACATCAAACATTGTGATGAGTTAACATATTGAGGAGAAAGACTGAGAGGCAAGTCACACACCAGATCTTAACATTTTCTTCTGGAAGCAACTCACATCACTTCTTCCATTTTTAGTGGACAGAGTAAATCATTTGATGACAACTACTGGCAAAGTCCTGGGGAGTAACATCGCATGGCTCTCAAAAGGAGAATTACAGATCTTTGTCAGATACAACACTAAAAACTGCTCCAACGCATGGCTCTCAAAAGGAGAATTACAGATCTTTGTCAGATATAACACTAACAACTGCTGCAAAAACAACCCAAAAACTTAGAAAAAGCTTGAATTATTATGGCTACATTTGTCAATAACAAAAAGAAAAAAACCTTCCTGATATTTACCAAATGTTTTAGGGTAATATCCATCCCTTCATTTAAAATTCTTTATCTAATTTTTCTATAATATTAGTTATTCAAAAACAATTTTTTAGCTGGTACCTGTGGAGCATACCTGTAAATTCTAGCTACCCTGGAGGCTGAGGCAGGGGGATCACCAGTTCAAAGCCAGAGGCAGCATGGGCAACTTATTGAAACCTTGTTTCAAACTAAGTAATAATAAAGGGGCTGAGAGTTGAAGTCATTAATAGAGCACTTTACTAGCACATTCAAGGCCCTGGGCTTAACCCCCAAGTACTACCACACATATGTGTGGTGTTTGAATGTATTTATGTGTGCATGTTGTTGTTGTTGTTGTCCTTGTTAGGTGCCATCGAGTCAGGTCTAACTCATAGTGACCTTATGTACAACAGAACGAAACACTCCTCAACACTGTGCCATCCCCGGCACTATCATGAGTGCTTCTCTGCTATTCATATGATTTTCAATGTCAGATTGTTTCAGGAGTGGGTTGCCAGATCCTTCTCCCTAGCCAGCAGCACCTGGTATTCCCAGGCTGTCTTCCATACAGGACTAACCAGACTGACCCTGCTTAGTTCCTGAGATTGTTGTTGTTTTTAGGTGCTATCAAGTCAGTATCTGACTCATAGCAACCCTCATAGGGTTTTCAATGGCTGAGTGTTTCGAAATTGCCTTGGGAGTGGATTGCCAGGCCCTTCTCCCATTTTTGTGGTGCTGGTAATTGAACTCAGGACCTCAGAGACTGCAGTGCAGTGTTCTACCAACTGAACTAAATCTCAGCCCAGCTCCTGAGATTAGGAGGGATCAAATGCCAGGGTACTATGGCTGCCGACTTATGTATGCATATCTATCTATATATATAGATAGTTTTATGAGATGAGACATTTTTAAGAAAATATTCTTTAATCCTCATAGAAAAAGAGTTTTGTGACAAATTATGTTATGTGTTGGTTAGTTTGTTTGCATGGCAGATTGGCTGATAAATTGATCATATATGATTTAGGTATTACCCAAATCTTAAGAAACAATAGCACATTGAAAGGTGTGGTAAGAGAACTATACAAGTCATATTTCCACCTAAAAGTGGAGCTAATGGAAGTAAAAAATTGGATTTAGAACTGTTATTATACTACATGGCCAATTTGGGATTGAAGTTACAAAAACCATCCAACTCATTTGTTATGGTTCATACTATATTACAACTTTCCAGTAAGTAATAAAATTGTGATCAGAGCTGAAAGTCACTAAACTATATTTTACATTTAGGTAGTCTCCTCTAATCATTTGAATTTGAGCATGGTTATATTTGTTTTCTTACTGAGGGAAAAAAAATGTTTGACTCTAGACATAAAGATAGTAGCTATTTTAAAACTGACAAATTATTATTTATATTGACTACTGGAACATTCTAAGCTTAAAATACTATTTAATCACTAAAAAAGTTTGACTCTAGACATAAAGGTAGTAGCTATGTTATAACTGACAAATTATTATTTGTTTATATTGTCTATTGGAACATTCCAAGCTTAAAAATACTATTTAAACTCTAGTTATTTATTTCTACTTTCATAATACTTTTACAACTTTGTCTTTGCCTATAAGAACACTCTTCCCCAAAGATCTCAAAATAAGTACTTGAATAAAACTATAATATAAGCATAGCTATAAAGAATGCATTTAATTTCAAGTGCTGCTATAAAGAATTTTACAAATGGCATGACAAGGTCCTTTCATTGTCCCCAATTTCATTACATGGCCTTCCTAACAGCCCTCCTGAGAGCAAAGCTAGGCGAGTGTCAATTCTTTTCATCAGTTCACTCCGTTACAGAAGTAGAACATTACCCTGACATTATGGGTTTTGCTCTTGTTATTTGTAGTGTCCCCATTCCAACTCTCTCTGAAATATAGCACTGAACATTGACGCAGTTTCTGAAGAACCTGAAGTATTGTCAGTATTAATGGAATAAATTCTAATTTTGTCCTAGAAAACTGAAAATAACCCATTATCTAAAAACAAATGTATTCCAGTATCAGCACTCTGTTCTCAAACAAGTTGTGAAGTTGTAAAAGAGATGTTTTGCTTCTCCTTTTCTGAATGAATTTCCCAATGAAAGTCCCTTAGGACAAGATTTTACTCAGCTATCTGTCAGTGCTTATGTAGTTAAGTATTAGAAATTCTTCTTCTAAGTCAGTATTTTCCAAGTTGGAAACCACAGATTTTTAGCACCCCACAAGTAATGTGTTAAAATTTGCAATTTTATACTTTTCTGATAACTATAAAGTCAAAAAAGTGGAGACAAAAACTGGTAGAACAATTGCAGAACCCCAACACACGTTTCCTAGGAATGACAAATGCAACAAAATGTTGGACGTGACCATCGGTCCTGTGATCATCTTCCCAGCATCAAATGTGTCTTAACAAAAATAAACAAATCTCTTATTTTATGCTTTGATAATCCTGCTCTAGAGAAGTTCAAAGGTAATACACCAAAGAAAAGAAGGCTGACACAAAAAGGATGCATTCTACATGTCTATTTATACAATTGTCAGCAAGAAGCAAAACTAATCCCAAACCAGGAGTCATATCTGTGGTGCAGGGGTGAACAGTGGGCATCACTGGATGAGAAAAGGCATGCAGAAGGCATCTGAGGAGTTACAAACATTTTATATCTTGACTCATAAGATGAATATCAAGAAAAATTATGTTTTAAAAATGTATGTAAAGAGGGCACTTAACAACGTGTTTATTGTACTTTAATAAAACCTCTTTAAAATATGAATATGATTTAAAATTGTTTTACTTATTTTGATATGTTTATCTTTGTAAATACTTTTCTTTCATAGATGCATAGGAACTATAGAAATAATGTATACAGACTGCTGAGTTTATACATCTTTAAGGTATGATATAATTAAAAGAATTTGCTCTGTCATTAATGGTATATGTGAAATTTTTTTCTTTTTAAGATGGTTGGTACACACACACACACATACACACACACACACACACACACACACACACACACACACACACACACATATTTGAGATAGACTGCCTTGAGCAATGACACATCACAGAATAATGCTCCTGAAGCCAAAAGGGGTTGGGAATGTAAGGCTGCTATCTCTGGAACATTGCCCCTTAATTCTAAACAAATCACATTCAGGATTAAGAAAAGATTTAAATATCATGTTGCAACCTAACAAGGCCTCCAGGAAAGAGGCAAAAACATCTTAGAGATATGACACACAGCAATTCTCTCTTTGCTTTCGAGCTTGAGTCAGACAGCCTTCCAGTCCTCCATCTATTCCTATGCCTCTGACTTGTTGGGAAATTAGGTAAAATGTTTCAGTAATGAGAAGACTAGAAGTATGGACTTTGGCTTTAGATCCAGTGCCAGCTTAGTATCAAGTGGTTTCACTTCCAGCAAGGTATTCAATGTCTGAGCCTCAGTTTTCTCACATTCTAATTAGGAAAATGGGAGAAGAACATGGCAATCCATTCCCAAGGCCATCTCAAAACAATCAGCGTTGAAAACCATATGAGGGTTATTATGAATTGGACACAACTCGACAGCACCTAACAACAATACTTAGGATAAACTTCTTCACTAGAATTTCTGAGTCCTTTATATAAAAATATATGAAGAACCCAGGATAGTATCCATCATGGTAATTATTCAAAATACATATCTTTTACACAACAATTAAATTAGAGACACTAAACCTAATTAAATACCCAGAGCATAAAATGCATAATTTTACCAAGGATATTTTATGACTACGTTTTAAGTCTTCAGTTGATTAATATCTCCTTAACCTAAAATTAGGCTCCTATATAAGTAGGACAAACTTTAATGCATTCCTTCTATTTTGGGGGGCATGTACTCTAAACAAAACTAATTACGACATAGCAGCAGCAGCTTACATAGTGTGCTTTCCAGCTATTCATGTGATACCAATGCAAAAACATGTTTAGAACTTTTGCTTAAAACGATGAAAATTCTCTGAGTGGATAGAAAGATCTTTAAATTTCTTCTGTTGATTTAAAACAAATGATATTGATACTCAGAGGTAAGTTGGACATGGTGGTACATGCCTGAATTCCAGCAACTCAGGACGCTGAGGGTAGAGGAATACAAGTTCAAGGCCAAAGGAAGCCTGTGTTATAGGAGCTAGTCTCTGTCCCAAGATAAAATTAAAAAATGGGCAAGGGGTACAACTTTAGTGGTAGAGCACTTGCAAAGTATGTGCAAGGCCCTACATTCAATGCCTAAGTACTACTAAAATAAATAAATAAACAAACAAACAAACAAACAAACACAGAAGTCTTTTATGAGTAAACTTATTTGTAAAGATTCACCATTTTACCTTCATCTGCCAATCCCAACACTTATATTCACCAAGACTACAATGCGTAACACACTGAGATTCTTGGCAGCAAATATTGTATTCTTAGAAAGTTTTATATGAATTATTTCTGCACAATGTTGTCAAGTGCCATAAAGTCAAGTGCAACTCATAGGAGTTTGCACTTCAATCCTCAATGGAGGATTGTTTGGGATTGTTTTGGGAGTAGATAGTCACTTCCTGTTCCCATTTTTGTACAATAAATATTGAAAGGTGAACCCATATAAGAGTAAGAAATGTAGAGCAACTACAATTTTGTGCAACTATACAAAAGCATACTAATATAACTTAAATTAAAAAATGAGGAATTCCAAATTAAGCAACTCTATTATTAAAAGCTATGTTGAAATTTAGAAAGGAAAAACTACCCTTGCCAAGAAAATTTAGGCGATTCTCAGTCTATAAGTTAAAGAGGAATAGAAGTACAGATGTAGTATTTGATTACTGTAGGATGTTGGCAAAGGATATCGATTAAGTGAGATTTCTAAGAAGTTATTCTAAAAAGAGTCTCCATGCTTTGTCTTCTTATTGTTAATTTATTTTACCTCATACAGGAATAGCTTTATGGATAAAAATATTTAGATGTCAGTGTTTTCTTTATAAAATGTATTTAAAATTATAATTACTTTCATTCATTTCTAAAATTCATTATTATATTCTATTATAAACCCCTAAATGAAATATATATACATATACATACATACATACATATATATATATATATATATATATATATATATATATATATATATTTGTTGTTGTTAGGTGCCATTGAGTTGGTATCCGACTCATAGCGACCCTCATAGGGTTTTCAATGACTGACTGTTTCGGGATTGCCTTGGGAGTGGATTGCCAGACCCTTCTCCTATTTTTGCGGTGCTGGGAATTGAACTCGGGACCTCAGAGACTGCAGCGCAGCGCTCTACCCACTGAGCTAAATCCTAGCCCATATATATATGTAGCAAACATTAATAGTTTTGTTTCACATTGTAAAGAGTTCCTATATTTAAATAATAAGAAGAATCTTTAATGTAGAGGCTGGATAGTGTAGCTTTTGTTTAACATGAATTTTGCTTGAATTTGGAGAAAATTTAGAGGAAAAGAAAAATTTCATAAGAACTTTGTCAAGATTCTAGCCTAATACAGACAAGCAAAAATCATAATATGAGAAGTTACAAAATTCAAGGCAAGCATTGTGAAGTTTCCATCTTCTATTGAATTATTTTTTGTTTACATGCGTGAAATAAAATAATTGTTGCCAATTTCTACAATCACATTATTAGAATGAAATTGCCCAATAATAACATATGGGGAATGCAGATTTCTTTATGAGACAAGTAAAAATATATGAAATAAAAGAACATTCTCAGCTACCTAAAATTCAAGGAACTCAGGAGGTTGAAGCAGAAGGATCATGAGTTTGGGGCCAGAGGCAGCCTGCATAACTTAGCAAGACTCTGACTCAAAATTGAAAAGTGGCTAGAGGTGCAACTCAGTAGTAGAGCAGTTGTCTAACATGTATAATACCCTGGGTTCAAAACCTAGTCCTACAAAAAATAAATTAAAATTTTAAATTAAAAAAATCCCCATTGGAAGTCTATTGCTTTTGCTTTTGTAAATTCTTTGATTCAGCTTGTATTTATCTAGTACTTTTACATAATAGCTATTGTGTAAAATATAATCCTCTAACAAGAATCTAATTTAGTAGTTATATCCTTGAAAATATACACTAAACCGTCTAAAATACAGTACACACATTATATATCTACCAAGTGAAAGAAAAAATGAAAAAAAATGTTTTTAATAAAGAATATTAGATAGCTGATACAAAAACAGTAAAGAGCTGTGACTTAAATCTATTTTAGACTAGCTGCACAGGCTATACCATATTTAAGACAGGAGAAAGGGAGACAAATATAGAAATGTGTAGATTTTATATACACACATATGTTTACACATATATGTTTGCACATGTTTATCAAAGCTCTTTTTCCTTACAGGACCTGTAGTTTCAATTGTTGTCACAGCCATCATAATCTATAAGATTGCTGAACATTATGTTCAAATAAATAGTCTGCCCCTCAGTCACAAAGAGAGAAAAGGCAATGCCAAAAGTCAGGCTCATCTTTTTGTTCTTCTGATCTGTTGAAATCTTAACGCCTCTCCTTGTGGTGGTTGTTGTTCTTAGGTGTCATTGGGTTGGGTTCAACTCATAGTGATTCTGTGTATACCACAAGAAAAGACTGCCACACCTGGCACTGTATCAATGCTTCTCTGCTATTTAGGCAGTTTTTGATGGCTGTTTTGGGAGTGGGCTGCTAGGTCCTTCTCCCAAGCTTATGGAACCCAGTATTCCCAGGTGGTCTCCCATCCAAGAACTAGCCAGGTCTGACCTTGCTTAGCTTCCAAGACCTGATGGGATCAGATGCCAGGGTGATATGGCTGTAGATGACTACTCTCCTTACTACCTGAAGTATGTTCAAACTATAATTTTCTATCTTTTTCCAAGCTTTTAGTTGTTCACAAGTTAGGTAAGAATTATAGTGGTCGGTTATCAGGGCTGAAGTTTTAACAGCAAAACAGTATAATGCTAAACAAAAATCTATAAATTTAGGTAACAAATCTGAGCCAAGCACTGTGGAACATACCTGTTATTCCAGCTAATTGGGAGGCCAAGGCAGGAGCTAGTAGGATGTAGGCCAAAAGTGGCCCACACAAATTGAAAAGACCTCATCTCAAAAAAAAATTTAGAAGAGGATCTGGGGTGTGGCTCAGTAGTAGAGTGTTTGCCTAGCATGTAAGAGATTCTGGGCTCAGTACTGCTAATAAATAAATAAACAAAAATAAATAAACAAAAATTTCGGCTGGTGGATCTTTCTTCCATTAATAGTGCTAACATGTGGTACATTTCTTGCTATGTATGACTTATTTCACTTCACATTACGTCCTCCAATTCCATTTGATTTGGTGCAAATGACACTATTTCACTCTCCTTTATGGTTGAACAATATTCCATTGAGTATACCTACCATATTTTCTTTATCCATTCATCTGTTGATGGACCCCTAGGCTGATTTTATATCACAGCTATTGTGCATAGTGGGTTGGGATTTAGCTCAGTTGGTAGAGTGCTGCTCTGGACTCCCTGCGTACACAGCTTCTATTTCCAGCACCACAAATACAGGAGGAGAATATAGCAATCCACTCCTAAAGCAATCCAGAAAGAATCAGCCATTAAAAACCCTGTGAGGATGGCTGTGAGTCAGACCTGACTCATCAGCACCTAACAGCAAGAATATTGTGAATAGTGCCACAGTTCCAATATCTTTGTCATATGTTGAGCAACATATCACCAAGTATGATCTTCAGAATTCTCACATGAGGCCATACTGAAGTACTTACTAAGCATACAATATCTGTGCTTCATTCCAAAGACACCAAATTAGAATATTGGCAATGGAAGGGAAATTTTCTGTTTTCAATTAACTCCCTGGTCTATTTTATGAAAGTGTAAGAGTTATTATTGATCCTATTGTGTGTGAAGAGATATTTTGACTACATAAAATATTTGCTTATCATTTGATAAAGAAAAGCTATGGAATTTTAAAATTGATGTTTATTACATGAATTTCTCATAATCTGATATGCTAAACAATAATATAAACAAAAGTCCAAATCTTTGGTTTTTGTTCTGAACAGCTATATTTAAAATATATTATCATTTTTATATTCAAATCATGGGGAAACATTTCAAAATAGAGGCACAGGAAATGACTTTCTAAATAGAAATCCAAAGACTCAGAAAATAATAGCAAGAAATGACAACTAAGATTGTATCAAACTAAAAAGCTTCTGTACACAAAGGAAACAACTACCAGAGTGAAGAGACTGCCTACAGAATAGGAGAAAATCCTTGCCAGCTGTTCATCTGACAAGAGATTAACAAATTGAGAATTATAAAGAACTCAGAAAATTAAACACAAAAAGAACAAATAATCCAATCAATAAATGGAGAAATGAACTGAACAGACCCTTTTCAAATGAAAGAGAAAAAATGGCCAATAAATACATCAAAAAATATTTAACATCTTTAGCCATCAGGGAAATGCAAATCAAAACTACATTTAGATTCTATATCATCCCTGTCAGAATGGCTAACATCCAGAAGAAAAAAAAATGTTGTTGAGGAGGCAGGGAAAAGAACATTTATATATTGCTATTGGTAATATAAATTAATCCAGCCACTATGGAAATCAACAGGATAGTTCCTCAAAAACTGAAAACAGAATTAACATATGACCCAGCTACACCACACCTGGATATATTCTCAAAAGAGTCAAAGTCAGCTTACTATAGAGACACCTGCACATCCATGTTTAGCATGGCATTATGATGGATAAATAAAAATTTTCTCATCCATAAAGAATAACTAAATTACAGAATTTTCAGGAAAATGGATAGAACTGGAGATCATCAAGTTAGGTAAAGTAACCCAGTCCCACAAACACAAGTATCACATATTTCTCCCATATGTGGAATTTAGGGGGAGAAGAGGAATAATCTGAAAGTAAAAATGGATCTACTAGGTATTTAGAAGGGCAAAAGGAAGAAAAGAGGGAGAAGAAGGGATACAAAAGAATAATACATGGAGTGATTAAGATCAAAGTACATCATATGCATGTATAGAAATATTATAATAAAATCCATTACTTTGTACAATTAATTACAATTAATTACATACAATTAATGTATGCTAATTACAAAGGGGTTAAAATATATAATGTAGAAAAGATAACTTCTTCAAAAATGGTGTGGGAAAAGTGGATATCCATCTGCAGAAAATTGAAAATAGACCTGTACCTCTCAATTTACATAAGAGTCAGCTCAAAATGGATAAGAGACCTCAACATAAAATGAGAAACCTTAAAACTACTAGAAGAAAAGATAAGAAACATGCTCCAACATATAGGCATAGGAAAGCATTTCCTTAACAAGACTCCAATCACTCAGGAAATGGCACCAATGATTGGCAAATGGGAAGACATGAAATTAAAAAGCTTCTGTACAGCAAAGGAAACAATTAACAGTGTTAAGGAAGAGCCCATGGAATGTGAGAAAATCTTGACAAAGAAATCAAGAAAGCAAATCCAAGACAACAAATAACCCAATATACAAGAGGGCCATGGAAATGAACAAGCAGTTATCAAATGGAGAGTTTCATAAGGCTAAGAAACACATGAACAAATGCTCAATATCCCAAGCCATTAGGGAAATGCAAATCAAAACAACCCTGAGATTCCACCTACCTCCAGTAAGAATGGCGAAGATCAACAAAACAAATAATAAGAAATGTTGGTGAGGATGTGGAAAGAAAGGATCCTTCTTACACTGCTGGTAGACTGTAAATTGGTTCAGTCACTTTGAAAATCAATATGGAGGTACCTCAGAAAACTAAAAATAGACCTGTCATATGACCCAGCTATACCACTCCTGGGAATATACCCAAAGGGAAAAAAGTCAGCATATCACAGAAACACCTGCATCTCCATATTCAATGCAGCACTCTTTACAATAACAAGGATATGGAACCAACCAAAATGCCCATTGGCAGAAGAGTGGTAAAAAAAATTATGGTACATATACACAATAGAATATTATTGAGCAATAAAAAAGAATGACATAGTGTCACTTGCAGCAACATGAATGGAACTGGAAAATACCATCTTAAGTGAATGAAGACTGGCTCAAAAAAGGAAATAACATGTTCTCACTCATATGTGGGAGCTGAATCTTACTTAAAGAAAAATGTATACCTACGTAGATATATAAAAATGCACAATTAAACTTAGAGAAGAAGAGAAAATATAAAGAGTAAAAAGGAAGGAGGGGATTAGAAAGAGAAGCAAAGAATAGGGAAGGCGGGTTGGGGAGGATAAATAATGTAAAGAAACAAAGGAAGATAGGATAATCTCAATGTAAAAGATGCAACTTCATGAGTGCTTAGGAAAAATAGGGGAATATAACCCAAATATGCATATGACTTTTACTGCATATTAGTTAAAATGTTCCATAAACTTCTTAAGTTGATGAATGTATAACCAAAAGTGATATAATAGTTGCATAATGGAAAAAGCAAATGCTCTGTTACTCTATACCTCATCAATATTTACCAATAAAGGGAAAAAAGACAAAGTAAATCTATATATTTATGTTATACCAACATTCTCACATTCTCTGTTTTTCCTGAAGAAATGCTAAGACAAAATTTAATTAATTATTTTTAAGTAAAATTTTAGAAAAAAATCCTGGGATGTCTATTATATAGTTTTAAACATCTCTATTGTCGGGTTGATGTTTGCTCCTCAGAGTAAAAGCTACAGGTTTTAAGTATTATAGTGACATAATAATTAAAATTTTGTTTTCCTGAAGATAATCGAATGTCTGAAGGTTTCTGAAGATATTTACTTTTAAATACTTCATAATTACAGATTTATAATATGTAGAAATAATTGTTCTATTAATTATATGTAATCATAAATTAAGATATATAATATGTACACATATATAAGTATACATATTAGTGTTTGTTTGTTTTGTCTGTACTTGGTGGCTGAACCCAGGACCTTCACATACTTTTCAAGTGCTCTACTACTGGGCTGTACCCACAGCCTATTTTTAATTTTGAGTCAGTTTCTTGCTAAAATGCACAAGCTGTCACCGTCCTCAAAGTCACAATCCTCCTGCCTCTACCTCCTGAGTGCCTCAGATAACAGACATGCACCAACACACCTAGCTTTGTCTGTAGTTTTGGTGCTATATATTTGTTGTCTGTTTTTTGATAAATCCAGTCCAACTCAGCCATGATGAACATAGATATAAAATAATTAATTTAAACTTCAATGTCAGACAGACTTTATTGTGAAATATACTTAATACAACACCCTTAACTGGTATCATGTTTCTGACCCCACAATGCATATGCTGGCACTTATGTAAGTGCTAGCACCCACCCAGGGGTCAATTTTGACCCTGAAATACCAGTTAAAGGTTAATATTCATCTTATAGGCAAATTGTTGAAGCATCCAATGATGACATGTGTTATGATAAATTTTTAAAAATCAATTTAGAATGAAAGTAGAGCTTCATAACATGCCATAAAATTAGATAAATTCTATAACCTTTGGAATGCTCCCACTTACAAAGATGAGAATTCTCTATCACCCCCAAATCTGTTAAAATATCATTCATCTGCAGAAATGTTGTGTGGTGATGACCAATCCAAATTTTACAGTTTAAGTCCATGATCTGCCACCAACTAGTTCTGAGATCTTTGGAAGTGATTTCATCCCACAACCTGTGATTCTTATAAAATTGGAATAAAGGACATATCTCATAGACATGTTGAAGGCCTTAGATAATATAAAATTTTTTGTATAATGCTTGGACATAGAAAATTCTCAATGCATGTTAGCTTAAATTTTTCCTTAACTCTTATTTTCATTAGATTTTCCATGGTAGATTGTATATTTTTTAGTACTTCTATATTTACTCATGTCCTACTTCTCTAGATATAATTATTGAATACAGAAGCCCTTGTTTCTTACCACATCTAGTCCCAGTGTTCTGTGTAGTGAGAGGACATTATTTTGAATCCTTTGATGCCTAACTAATTTTGGACTAGTTGACCAATTGGAATTTGTTTCATTATAACAATATGGGTGTCCCAAACTTGTCTGACCAGGTAATGATTGTTGTTGTTGTTAGGTGCCGTCGAGTTGAGTCCGACTCATAGCGACCCTATGTAGAGCAGATCAAAACACTTGCTGATTCTGTGCCAGGCAAACAATCTTCTTTATGTTTAAGCCCATTGTTGCAGACACTGTGTTAATCCATCTGGT
The DNA here is from genome assembly GCA_007922755.1 of Pedetes capensis. NCBI lineage: Eukaryota > Metazoa > Chordata > Mammalia > Rodentia > Pedetidae > Pedetes > Pedetes capensis. Next base: position 443 of record VMDO01012334.1, on the reverse strand, counting down.
GGAGGGTTTTCCTCTTTTCCGTTGACCTGCCACTCTTCCAAACATGATGTCCTTCTGCAGGGATTGTTCTCTCCTGACTACATGTCCGAAATATGTAAGACGCAGTTTGGCCATTTTTGCTTCCAAGGAGCACTCTGGTTGTACCTCTTCTAGGACAGATCTGTTGGTTCTTTTGGCAGTCCACGGTACATTCAATAGAGATCTCCAGCACCACAGTTCAAAAGCATCAATTCTTTTTCTGTCCCTCTTGTTCAATGTCCAGCTTTCACAACCATATGATGCGACTGAAAATACCATGGCATGAGTCAGACACACCTTCGTCTTCAATGTGACATCTTTGCTTTTCAATACTCTAAAGAGATCTTTTGCCACAGCTTTTCCTAGAGCAATGCGTCTTTTGATTTCTTGACTGCTGCTTCCACGGGTGTTGATTATAGAGCCAA